>SOPF01028073.1:26758-80046 GCA_012979155.1 Hypericum perforatum | reverse complement strand
AAGAAGAAGAAGCCTTCTCTTTTAATCAATCAATCCTTTTCGGATCTTAATCTCATCGGCGGTTATAATGCCCCGCCCAGAGGAAGATCCTTCTTCGGGTCGGGTCGAAACAGAAAACCAAAAGATTTCCTCTTTTCTTCGTCTTCTTTTCTTCCCCTTTTTATTGTTCGTTAGCCTGAGAGAGAGAGAGAGAGAGAGAGAGAGAGAGAGAGAGAGAGAGAATGGGATTTGTGGATTTGAGGATTTTCCTTTATTTTCGGTTTTTTTTTTACCTAATTTTTTTTTGGGGTAGCTGCTATATTTATTTCGGGAGCGGGAAAAAATTACTCTTTATATAGGTGGTTTTCCAACTACTTTTACTGGTGAGAAATGCTTTTGTTTCTATTTATGGGAGGTATTGTATTTCTATCCAATTAAAATCTCAAAACTGGAAAAGAAAATTCGGGGAATAAATTTCTCAAGCACATTGCCCAACTTCCTTGGAATAATTAACAAAGGAATATGCCACAATAGATACTCATCTAAAGATTAAAAATAACGCTACAATTTTTTTTTTTAGTTTTGATTACTGAAAATTTAAATCTAATTATATATTTGATTGGTTTGAACTCGATTAATTAATTACGAGTGAGGAGGGTTAAGTAAGTAAGACAAGTGTCTTAATCGTATCTTTGTGTCTAAGTTTGACTTATTGGTATTATGATTGACTTTGACACCTCATCTTCAACACCCACCCTTCTTTTTTAAATAATTTTTCAGTCTCATTACTTTAATTAATATCAAATGTCGTTAATATCAATTTTAATCTTGTACCTGTTTGAGCTACTTCCTCAAAGATTCTTGCCAATTTTCTTTGTCCACTCCTTTTGCCAAACTTCTAAGCATAGACTTTCGCAAAATTTTGAATAGTCAAATACTTTTTATTCGGATTTTTTTAAAACAAGTTTTACTATTTTGATCAATTTCACATGATAATTTACTGATATATAAAATTGAATTTGGTATCGTTTATGTATGAGAAAAAATAATTCATTTTGATCAATATGGTTTGCATAAATGTATTGATTATCCTAGGGGTGTATGAATGGGTTCTTCATTTTAATACCCCAGATAAAATGTTATTAAACATTTTAAATGTTTCACTTCTTTTGAATTAAAATTAATCAACACAATAATATTTTAATTTTGTCGAGCAATAAGTTTGTTAATGAAAACTATAAGAGCCAAAAGGTATGCTAAATAAAGCGATAGAGATTCACTTTTCAAATTCATTCGAAGTAAAATTTAGTGCTCACTAGTCCAAGATCTGACCAGAACAAAAACCAAAAAGTCTGAGACAGTTCAAGCCCAAAATGCTTCACCCTACCTTAAAACTACAACGAAGATGAAGGCCCAGAAGGCAACGATCGAATCAATAGCCCGTTAGATATTTCCTATGGGCTATGTCACATTTCCACTCATATTACTTGTGTACTTGATCTCTTCTACAAAAAAAACTTGTGTACTTGATGGTTGTAAGAAATTTACTTTTTTATTAGAACATAAATTTTTAACGAAAAAGATATTATTAATGTCCAGCATTGGTCGATTTTGTTATGGTCTAAGAGTTATGGTCTAAGAGTGATAGCATATCCGAAATGTACTTTGATCAACAAATTTGGTAAAATACAACATTGTACTTATAAAAAGGGAAAAGAAACTTTAACTACCCTGTGGTTTATCAAAAAATTACTTTAGTACCCGATGATAAAAAACCCTTCAATCGAGTCATACATCACCTAATTCACGTCACTTTAGTCATACATCACCTAAAAAATCTTCACATTGAGCGGACTAAAGATCTAACGAATTAGGTGATGTATGACTAAAGTGATGTGAATTAGGTGATGTATGACTCGGTTGAAAGATTTTTTACCACAGGGTACTAAAGTGATTTTTCGATAAACCATAGGGTACTTAAAATATCATTTCCCTATAAAAAATGTCCAACATTGCTCAATTTTGTTATGGTCTAAGTTGTGAGAGCATGAAGGTGGTAGAAAAGATAGGAGTTAGGTGACGTGTTAACGATATGAGAGTTCACCACATGTAACTCTTGAGTTTTGAGTAGATGAAACCTTATAGTATATCTAAAAGTCGATTGTCTAAGTCGTCCTGCGAGGTTTAGAGTTGGTAACCAAATGATGGTCTTCCTCTAAAACAAGGCCATATCAAGTTCCAATTGCCGTGTTGTGGCTCCCGCCACTCTTAGGAATTCCAATTGCCGTGTTGTTATTTTCCGCTAAATTAATCAGATCCGCAGATCTTACGTAAAATACACATGTACCTGTGAATCAAATTTTACTTAAAATATGTATCTGATCAAAGAATTTAAAAATATGAGATATTAGTGTGTCAACATGGCTTATGTGATTTCAAATAGCAACAAGTTCGAATTATGTGGTTTCTTGGTCATAAAAGTATGATTAATTTTTTGGACGAATTTAACTATTTCGTGGAACAACCAAATTCTTATGTTCATCGATTCTGATAATACCAACACAAGAGAAGGGTTGGAAGTCTAACGGTAATTATTTCATTGAACCTGTCCTCAAAGGTTCATTGGCCTAAAGGCTCGAAACCATGTTCGTCGTTCGAGTTGAGAAGCTACGTTGAGAAGGTTTGGAAGGTTAAATCCCATCAGATGTTGCCTTTAGGAACGAATTAGTACTAAGATGGACGAATTCGTTGAAAATCTTTGCGTTGCACTACTACTACTCTACTTAAAGCTTACAAAAAAAAATTATACTTAAGTACCCTGTGGTTTACATGTTTCCAAAAAAAGGCCATGTGCTTTTTTTTTTACGAATTTAGTACCTTGTGGTTTCATTTCGGGGACAACTTCAGTCCCGGGCAGCATTTTAGGCTCACCAGCCAGATGTCATCACCACATCATCGCCACATCACTAACACATCATGGTCTTTTTTTGGAAACAAGTAAACTACATGGTACTTATATGTACTTTTCCCTTAAAAATTTACCCCCCTTTCATCTTCAACCTCAAATATTTTTTTCGCACATCTTGTCGAGCCCTTGCACTTCCTCCTCTGTTTTCCCTTTGCATTTCAAAATTCTGAATCTCGAAACAACGCCAAAGTAACCCTAGAATGTCGAATTCCGAGGTAACCGCTACAGGAGACGGTTAAGGCTCAGGCCGAATTGGCGGGTGCCAAGGAGGAGAGCAATGCTAATGTGGTGAGTTTTGAGGCATCCAAGGCGGGGGAGACCGCAGCACCGGAAGAGGCTTCCAGCCATGTGAAGCCCGAGGAGTGACATGCACGCGTTTAAAGAAAAAGTACACATAAGTACCTTGTGGTTATTTTTTTCCAAAAAAAGACCATGATGTGTCAGTGACGTGGCAATGACATCTGGCCGGTCAGCCTAAAATGTTGCCCGGGACTGAAGTTGTCCCCGAAATGAAACCACAAGTGACTAAATTCGTAACAAAAAAAGCACATGGCTTTTTTTTGGAAACAGGTAAACCACAGGATACTTAAGTGTACTTTTCCCATAAAAAAATCATTATATTTATGCTGACCACAATTCAGGGACCCGTCGCTTTGGGGCCATGTCCCCCACAAACCCACTAAACTGGTGACTGGGTCTCTTTGGGTTGCCGTAACTCAAGAATACACCAAGAGAATCTGCGACTTTAATTTAGTGAACGAGGAGGCCGCTCCTTGCTCTGAATTGAAACCACTCTTAACTGTCATGCGCACCAAATCGAGTACAATCATGTTGATTTCTCGGAATATTGGACGCGTGGCACTAAACATAAAACATCATCAACAATTCTTGGACCCATTAAAACCATTCCTCGATCAATGAGTTAAGTTTGACGAGAGACGTGAGTTTCATGTATCAACCAGTCTTTTAAAGTGAAGCATTTGAAATAACAGACCGGAGTTTGTACTTTTTGTGTTCTGTGTTGGATGTTATATATTGATCGAATTGCTTTGTTATTATGTTAGATGTCTATACTTTAGTTCAAATTTTTTTAAAATAACTATCAGTAGAATCTAACATATTATATTAAGAATTATATATTTGTGCACCATTAACAATTGAATATTCATCCTCCAACAATTGTTATTCTCTTTGGAGATCTTCGACTCTGATATGATATTCAATAATTTTTCATTATCATGGATAAAGTACAATCCAGACTACATATAACTCTTGTACTGATTAGTACATTACATGATCTAACCCCAACAATTGAAAAACAACTGGGGGCTTCGGGTTAGATTTGTGGTATAATTAATCGGTGGTCACATTTTACCGACTAATCAATTTCACTTGTGTGCTTCCAAAATCTTGCTGGAAGTCCTTGCCGGGGTATTGGGAATGGACCATACTCTATCCCACCTTCTGTTGCCGCCACTTCCCACCTGCCCAATCACACAACATGTCCTTCACCAAATTGAAATGGGTTCTCTTCAAAATTTTGGACATTCTAAAATTGGAACATGTTTTTACTAAATTCGAAATCTTAAATCGTGTTATCTCCGATTTCTCGTAATATATGTGAGATTCATATTACAGGAGTACCTGAATTTGTTAACAAGGTGATGGATTAAGATAAGAATCTCGAGCTTGGCAAGTTCATTGCCCGGGCAGGAGTGCACCCCGTTACCAAATGGCATGAAGGTGTTTGGCTTTGGAGCTACCTGCATTCCCCAACCAAAAAATGTATTTAAATAGTCGGATCCTAAAAAAGGGTAGAGCCCAAACAAAATTACCTAACAAATTAATTAACAACTAATATACAAATGAAGTGTGGCGGTTGGAGACCCTTTAATTAAACCGAACGTCTCCAATTTTGAGCTCGACGACATTTTCTTCTTCTTCTTCTTCACTACACATTCTAATTCAACCAGAAGGAAATATATTAGGTTTAGATGGGAAACGTGGAATGAAGCAAGCAAGTTGAAGTCATCGGCCGGAGGCAATTTAATTAAATCTCTATTTTCATTGTGTTGCCCAAATTTTAAAAAGAATGGAAGCGTCGGTTGGAGATTTGGGTTTTGATTCTGGGTCACGAAAATATTGTGACCATTCTTGATGTCAGACTAGCTGGTTTTGGCTTATTTTTTATCTTTGTTATTGTTGATTTTAATTTAAAATTTTGATTGCCAAAAAAAATGCAGGCAAGAAGATGAACATGTTCAAAGAAGAAGATGGTCCTTTTTTTACTTTTTTCTAAGGGTATAATGCTTATAAAAATAATTGAGTTGACTATTGACATTAGTGATTGGCTCGTTAGAGACTAAAAATAGCTATCATGTCAAATTACGAGGAGGTTTGCTCAAAGATAGATCAGGAGTTTAGGCTAATCTCCCATTTAATATATCATAAATATGTATCCCTAGCAATATATATATGTATAACAAATTTTGAAATTGTATCAGCTAAATATATAAACTATGTCTGTGTCATGTTCATAATAAAAGATTATCACAATTAACATAAATTTACTTCAGCCTCTCTTGTTCCAAAATTAATGTATATTAATTTCGACTAGATTTCTTACCTCAAATCTTGACGGGTCAAACTTGTGTGGATCAGAAAAGTAGTCAGGATTGCGGTGAATATTCCTGAATAATGGCATCACCTTCCATCCCCTAGGTATCAGGTACCCTGCATATACAAAACAAATAAATGAATAAATATTTGGGAAATTATACCAATATAATTAAATAATGAACCTTCTAGTTGATGCTTCTTAGTTCTTACCATTGTATTCCACATCAACTACGGCTTCCCTGAAAGTGAAAGATATTATGCTTGCCATCCTGAGGCTCTCCAATATGACCTGTTTGTCCACAAATAGCTTATATTATTACTTTTGCTTCGGCCAGTCAATTTCTTGAGCTTCCTTAGTCGTATATTAATTATTAAGAAATCAAAAAATATTTAAGTCAACAGGAAAATAATCATTGTAGTTTATTAAAAATAATTGAATTTGTGTATATAAAAATGCATGTTGGGATAATTTTACTGCCGGATAAAAAAATTTACCCTGTAAGTGACATGCATACTCCTTGTCTGAGCCCATGTCAATGGCTTTGATCCGCCGTTGTTCGACTCGAAAATAGCCGTTTGTTCATCCTGAAACAAACCCACATGTAAAACAACAACGTAAATACATAGTAAAACGAATCAGAGATAATCAAGATCTCATTTTCTTTCCATCTTATTAAATTAATTTGTCTCTTACCTTAACAGCTTTGAGAAGCTCGGGATTATCATGGAGATACTTAAGAATCCAAGTCAAGGCACTTGCTGTTGTGTCCTGAGCCGCAAAAAATACTCCTATGATGTTATCCGCAATTTGATCCTCATATAATATTCTACCTTTTTTATCCTTGAACCTTAAAAGTTGACCCAACATATCTTTTTCCTCAATTTGTTTCTTCTTTCTCTCGCAGATTATTTCGCCGAGTATCTGATTTAGTTTTTTCCTTGCCTAAAAGTAACACGTTCAGAAGAAAACTATGAGCAAATTAATCCAATTAGATGGATTACATGATCAAATTAGTTAAGATCAATAAATATTATTATAATAACCTCGAGAGCCTTGGAATAAGAAGACCCTGTAAAGTTGGTTGGAAAAGAATTATAGCCTTTATCCACAATTTGGTAATTCTCGTTGAGCTTGTCTTTATAGTAGCTGTTCAAGTGGCCGAAGATGGAAAGAATGCCGACATCGAAAGAGAACTGTAGGACATCAAAAAATTGAATAACTTGTTTATAAACAAGCGTATATATCAACTGGAACTTGAATTACTTAACAATTTAACACTTACCTTCTTCATCTCTTGGAAAGTGTTGATGGTAGAGCCACCGTCCCAAGATTCCAACGCCGAGATGGCCAAAGACTCGATGCTAGGAACCAGCTTCTTGAGGGACTGAGGGGATAGAGAAGATTGAACCAATTTCCTGAGGTGGTTGTGGTACTCTCCTTGGTGGAAAAATAATGCCGAAGGGCCAATCATCTTCTCTTTGCTTTTTGGGTACGTGGGCTTAAACAAGTGTGCATGAGTCACCAACACGAATCTCGCAGACTCAGGACTCGCCAGCATAATGCAAGGGCATCCAAGTACGTGGGTCTTGAAGATTTCTCCGTACCTGATGATGAATTAATACACCAAACGCAATATGAGCTACTAGAATTCTACGCACTCTATACTCTAGATATTACTATTAATAAATTTCAACAATTAAAAATATGACTGCCCACGTTTTTAAATGAAAATTCATTTTTTACGTTACGGTTTTTGTTTGAATTTGAAAACTATATTTTCTTATGAAACTAATAATCTAGGATTAGAACCTTTTCTGTTTCGAGTTGAAGAAGACATTTGGATCTTGGGAGTATAGTTGGAGAGTTTCGCCTAGATAAGGCCACCCCATTGAGCCTGGAGGTAGCTTGTAATAATCTCTTCGTTTGGATACCTTCTTATTTTTTGTCTTCGTCATGATCATCAAGGGGTAAGAGAGAAAACTAGAGAGGATGAGGCATATGTAGATCAAGATAGATACAATATCCATGCAAATTAACTTCTCTCTCTCTCTCTCTCTCTCTCTCTCTCTCTCTCTCCACTAATGGCTCTCGTGTGGGTGAAAAGAGAAGGATCCGTGTAATAATTTATGGATGATGCTGGCTAGTATTAGGTGATTATAGTGGAGACCGTATTGGGATATTATGGGTGAGAGCCGCTGGAGCTTATATAGAGGGAGGAGTGAGGGAGAAAATTTAATTGATTAATTTGAATTTGTATTAAGTATGATTAAAAATGCTAAAATAAGTTTATATCAAATTTCAGCACTATAATATTGCATACACCGATATATGACTTGAACTCAAGAATTTTTACTCTTGAAAATTATATTCCTACAATTTTAGCTGTTATTGGTTCCAAGTAATAGTAAAATAAGTTGATAATAAAGGTTCCTCTCTTTTCGATTAGAATTTAGTTCCTAAGACGTCTACTCTGCTAAAATTATTGTTTTTAAGATGAATAGTGAAATAAAAATTTATGGAATTGATCGTTTGGGGAGTGTATTGTTTGAAAACGACTAGTTTCAAGAACACTTTTTTTTAATGGAAAGCTTGTGACTGTTATGAAAAAAAAAAAATTTGAGCTAACGCAAGCATGAGCGCATAAAGACTCGCCATGGTCGATGTGCTCTTCTACTATCGAACAAAAGTTATTGTGCAATTACATATACGAATTATTGATCTATCCTAAGAGATTTCAAGTCTATGGGTCCTTTATTTCGACAGTTTTCATAGTTATTCAGAAAAATAAATCTCAATGTAATCCCATAATTATCTTGAGTTATTTTTTTAGTAATAAAATATTACTTATAAAAAAATGCATTTCCACTATTTTTTTTTTTTGGGAAAAATGGAGATAGTAAGAAATATGAGCTTCCATGGCTAAAAGCTTTTTTACCTTATTTTGAAGGATTTCTTAACAAGGGACCAATTTTTAATCTACAAAAAAAAATTCGGCTCTTTTATTATGTCATATAATTTTATGTAGCGTTAACTAAATATTTGGCTAGAAATGTTTCAAGCCACACATTTTTTTATTCTGGATATTTTTACATCAATAGTTATAAATTAATTTCATTAATTTTTATACATATTGTGTTAAATTTACTTAGACTAAAATAATATTGGGCAAGCTTCTTTAATTTGGAAATGCATGCAAATATTCTGTCATGATTAATTTCTGCTGCTTTCTGGATGGTACTAGAACACAGTTAACCGGGTAATTCAAATTGTCACAAAAGGAGATGGAGACTGATTTAATCTATCCAATATTTTGTGATAAACATTAATTGACTGTTTCGTTTTCGAGAGGGAATCAACATTCAACGCTAAACCTTTTAGGAGGTGTGCTCCTCAACCATACATCGATAGAAAAAGCCTCTCAACTTTTTTTTTTTCATTTTCAGCTAAAAGGTAGAGAAAACATGGATATATAGGAATCAACGAATCATAAGTTTCAGTTTCATAAAAGTTTTTTGTGTGTTAAAGATGTTGGGATATACCGAAAAAAGCCAATTGTGAGAATGGGTGTCTCAAGGAGATGGTTTTTTAAAGGTCCCACGATCGGTAGTTGATGGTGAGAGTTGTTTCTAATTTTGCTCGAACTTTTGTTTTAGACTCTCATGACAACCTAGATAGATTTTTTATACTCCAAAATTTTTTTTATTATATAAAGACATGTTACATAAAGTTGTATATGATTTTGTGATTCATATCCATCAATAAAAAATTTTATTTTCACCGTAGAGGTAGACATTAGACCGAACCATATTATATCTTATGTTCATATTCTTTGTACAATTTTGTTCTCGAGTTACTAAATTCCTAACAACTAGTATTATAGCTAAAAATTAGAGGATGTTGGATGGCATTAAGTTTGCTATCATGAAATTCGATAGTTCATCAAATTTGGGTTATGACAAAGGCGTGTCAATGATCTCTCTGTACAATAGGCAATGAACATCATGCTCTAGGGGAAGAAGCTTGAGAAGTTGGAGGATCAAGAGTCGAAGGAGATGGGGGCCATAGCATTGACAACAATTCGCTTATACTTGGCAGACGATGTCATATATCACATCATGAATAAGGAATTATCAACTAAGGTATGTAAGAAATCGAAGACAAGTTATATATCTAAGTCTTTGTCAAATAAGTTTTATCTTAAGCAAAGATTGTATGAGATTAAGATAAAAAATGCTCATATTTGAGCCAATATATTAATATTTTAAGTTAACGTGTTAGCAATTTGAGAAAGATTGATGTAGAGAAAAAAGACAATATACTGTTGCTCCTAAATTCCTTATTTAACTTATAGGAGAATTTGGCTACAACTCTGATTTGGGAAAAGGAGTCTTTGATGTTTGAAAATATCACAATTTTTCTCTTAGGGTTTTACCAAAAGAGAAAAATTAACGATGAACAAATAGAAATGCTAGTTGTAAGAGGTAACCATGATCGAGGAGAAGAAAGAGATGGAAATAGATCTAAGCCGAGGTCAAGGAGATTCAAAGAAAATTATTTCCAGTATGAAAAAAAGACACGTGAAGAAGGATTATCCAAGAAGATCTCCAGATCATAAAAAATGATCAGATTTCGTGAATGTGGCCTTATAAATGGTCAAGTTGGATGGTGCTTGTCTTTTTGTGTTATCAGGTCCAAAGTATTTGGATTTCAAAATTTTGGATAACGCTTGTTCCTTTCACATAACATCCAAAAGAGAGTAGTTCAATACCTATAAGTTAATTAATTTATATATAGTGACTATGGGTGATAGTTTTACTTATAAAATTTTTGACATATGTGATATCCAAATTAAGATGTGGAATGATGTTGAGAGAAAATTGTGTGGAGTTAGGCATGTTCTAAAATTAGAGAGAGATTTTGGCGTGTTCTAAGATTGTAGGATAAAAGGTGAAAGAGATGCTAGAAATACCTATAAGTTAGTGGAGGGTACTTTTATAGGTAGTCACATCCTTGAGTTTCGATAGAAGAGAAAGAGCATAGATTATATAAGGTTGGTTTGTATGAGGGAGTAAAGGCTTGATATAAATAGTTTGAGTGATATTCGCGGCATGGTTATCTTAGAAAAATATTGTTATCTAGGCCCCATTGAGGTTGTCTAAAAGAATATGCATGTCAAAGATATTGGGTAGATTTGCATTGCGCATACAAACTTATTGTTGATACCATGGACAAATCAGATATCTCACTTAAGGCCGAATGTTGAAGTTGGAAGCATGTTAAGGAATCTACTTGGTATAACAAAAGGTTGCCTATAATATCATATATCAAGTAACTTTAGTTTGAGGCAAGAAGGTTCAGCAGAGAAGTGTTTCAAAATTGTGGAGCATGAGGTTGACCAAATAATAGAGGGTGTGTTTAATACTTGCAAAGTCATTTTTGAAGGTAAACTCGCAAGTTGAAGTTCGATGAAGACTAGAGAAAATATGCCAAGCAAGTATGAAAGTTGAAATTTGGGAGCTGGTTCTAAGTAATTAAACAAAAATAAGAATTTTATCAAGATAGTGTTTGTTGAAGTTCAAGTGGAGTTTTTAGGATTTCTCCTATGGAATATTTTCTCACCAAAATAGAGATTATTAGGATATATCGAGAAAAGAAGTAAATGGTAATTGCTAAAGGGCTAGTGACCATTAACTCTCGTTAAAGGGGGTGTCGAGTTGGTTTTTTGAAGGTCCAGTCACTGTTATGTAGTGTTGAAATCTATTTTCTATTTTGTTCAAATTCTTATTTTGAACTATTAAAATGAATTAGATAGGTCAATTGTACTCTAATAATTATTTATTATATAAAGATATATTATTTAAGTTTTTATATAATTGTGTAGTTTGTATCTATCAATAAATAATTTTTTTTCATCGTAGACATAATTATAATATTGAATTATATTATATTTTGTATTTATATTCTTTGTCTAATATTATTCCCGATTTACTGAATTCCTAAGAAAAGAATGGTCGCCTTGGTCTCATTCCACGTCGAGACAATGTCAATAAGATCTCTCTTTTTTTTTCCTCAAGAAAACAATATCTCATCTTTTACCTCGTGCAAAAGACCTGAATTATTGTTTAAAATTTTATTTGGATGTAATTTACCTCACATCTATGATGTATTTACCATAATGTAGAGAAAACTGATATTTATTACTTATTAAATACGTGTGTATACGATTCGTTCCAACTTATTATTTTCCTCATTTAAGAATAGGTAGAGGATTCCTTGAATATACTCGTGAGAAATATATCGTTCCAACTTATTATTCTCCCGTCTACGTTGAACATCTAAATTAGTCTAAATTAGTCACTCCTCCAAAATTTATTAGAAATATTATAAAGGTAAAGATGAAAAATGTTGAAAAGTTTACATTATTCCAAATGTTTCACCTTTTGCTTTTCTTTTTGGAGCATACTCACTTCTTGTTTTATTTCGGACTATAGTGACGAGAGAGATGAAATCAAACCACGCCATTGTTTTCAATATAAAGGGTTTGGCTACTCAGTCACACATATATAGAAGAAATAAAAGTAGAAACAGTCTTTTGGAAAACTTTTGCCGAGATTTGAATACTCATCCTCTATTAAACCATTCCACTTCAGACGATTCAACCAAATACTCTTCAGTTAAATAATTACATGTAACAAACTTTAGTCAATTTTTACCTAAATGACTTTGGATATAAAATAAATCTTAATAACATAACTCCCATTTGAATGCGACCAACGAATCCATTTTTGTGAAATAATCGGGCAATTCACTAGAATTTTCTGAATAGGTGCGAAAAATTTTACTGGTGTAAATGTGAACAATTTAAAATCTGAACAATTTAAAATTTGATGTAAATGTGAACAATTTAAAATCTGAAGATAAGGAAAGTCACAATCTGTGAAAATTGAACAATAAAACTCAAGAAAAGGAGAGGTCTTACCGACCTATAAAAGGAAACAAAAGACAGTTTGCAAGGGAAACGCTTTGTAATAAAAAAAAAACTTACTTCATCATCGCAAATTTCACACATTTTTAAGTAATTATCATATTGTTTGTGTTTTTATAATTGGTGACAAAAAGTTTAACAACTTTGGTAGTTATGAAATTTTGTAAAACAATTTTGGTGATAGACTTCTATCATGTTAATTTTTCTTTGACACTGTCAGTTTTTTTTAGAAGTTCTTTGGCATTGTCATGGCTATTCATGTTAATGCAACGCCATATTTTTTATTTGTAAGTTAAGAACCAGTAAATTTATATTTGTTCTCGGATTCATCATAAAAAATTACATCAAGTCTACGAATACAGCATTTAAGTTACCAGATAACTGGATATCAAAACTATAAAAAAACGACGTATTGGAAGTTGAAACACTAATTTTCAAGAAAATGAGAGGTCAATTGAAATATTTTTAAAAAAGGAGAGGTCTTACCAACCTATAAAAGGAAAAATGACACTTGCAAGGGGAACTGTTAAAAAATCTAAGGTCTAAATTTCTGGCAAATTTCGTTTAGCCGGCGCCCTTCATGTGCTATGGTGGGGATCTCCGGGCCCACTCGCTACAACTGTGCGTTTTGATCCACAAGTTTTGAACAGTTTGAGATCCCACAAAATTAAGTTTCCGAGATCCAACGGCACCGATGCGTCACATCCTACAGAAGAAGAAAGTTCCCGGCCGTAGGGGACCAAAAAGGCCTTCACGTGGGTCCGGCACATCAGGCGGTGCTGGCTAGCTCGATAGGACACGTGTGCAGATCCTGGTGGCTGAGATGGACAGGTTCATGAGAAGAAATCTATGAAATTTGGTACCTGATCGAACTATAATTATGATAGTAGTAGACACGTAATAATTAATAACTAATTTAAATTTAGTACGTGTCTACTATGATAATTATAGTAGAGTCCCGGAGTATAATGAAATTCGATATCTATATTTAAAAATTCTACCAAAACATAGTATTTTATTAAAAGTTATTATGTAAAATCCCAGAGTGTTATTGTAATTCTCAAGGCAATTACATATAGAAGTATGGAATAATACAAATATTTGGGGATTCTAATTATGATGTAGTATCAACTTTTGGGTATCAATATTAATTCAAATTTAGCTACCAAAAATTTGGAACCAATTGTCCCCTTTTATTGTGATTTTTATGTCAAAAAAATAGTACGAGTGGTGAATGGAGAAGTTACATCTCCTTATCACACATTTCAAAATCATAATGCATGGGTCGGCCTAAAATAGTATAAGAAAAGAACTTAATCGAAAAGAACTGTTGAGATCAGAAAGAAAACCATAATTAATCACTTTGTCCATCCTCGATAATTAACCTTCAAAGAACTTAGGTATTATAAGTAAGTGTAACAATAAAAGGGGAAGAATTAAAGAAATGAAGGAATACCACTTGCAATATATCAATCATCATCAATACCAATTCAGTCACTAGGTAATCTAGTATTATACGTTATTCTATAATTTTTTAAAGACATGGGTGTAGGATAAAATATGAAATATGCATGGTTTAAAAAAATTAGGCCTGACTAGTAGTTTAATAGGGTCAGATCATGAATCAGTATTTAGATCGGATTTTTTTTTCTTTGATTCAAGTATCATATAAATTGGTCAAAATTTGGTAATTTGTCCTAACCAATCAAACCCAATTCATACAAAATCTTAAAAAATTGGGCATTTTTTTTCCAAAACTAAGAAATAATATATTTTTAGTTTTTGGTCAAAACCTTCAACAAAACTCCAAATGATGAACGATGATTGTGGTTTTTTTGGCTGGTATTATTTCACTTCATTCACTATAAATGTCTAAAATAATCTATATTATATATATATATATATATTAATTTTTAAATAAAAAAATTTAAAACTATGTTCTAACCAACAGTGTAACCAATCAGAACAATCGACCTGAAGGACGGAAAAAATCCCTTGTCGACCTCTCGGTTAGTTTTGAAAACCTTGGTTATATGTAATTTTTTATTCTTTTAAGATGTATCCTCAAAATTACCCTTATTTTGTTTATAAATAATAATATGGGTAGCTCTAGGGTCCTAAAAGTTTTTCGGAATGTGGTATTAGGTTTATGAAGTAGTATATTATTTTAATATTATCTAATAAATTTCGAGTAGAATTCTACATATCTATATTGACGTAACTTATCAAAAGAAATATCTATAACCATATTTTCATCTTTATCAAAAATGAAAGTCTGAGAATGATTCAAGTCTTAACCCTATTAAAACAAATACGTGTGAGTCTAAGTGAATTTTCATATCCAGATTTTATTGTCGTTTTTATGCATAAATTTATTATTTATATGTTAACTTAAACCGACTATAGCAATATTTTTGAAAAATTATAAAACTAATTTGTTAAAAGATAGAGTTTGTTCTAGACCCGCATTAAATTATTCAATGTCTTATATCGTTAAATTAAATGTAAATGTTTTGTCAAACTACAAAACTACCTAAGTTAAGTACTACTATTATAATCCACCTCTCAGTTTCCGATTTCTGCAATTGAAGTTAGATAACAATCAGTGACAAGCAAATCCTAGAATGTAGAGAAATCATAGTATGTAGAGACTAACTTTGACAACGTCCATTATGTCTGGCCCCTGAAAGAACCAAATGTCGGTAGCATGTCATTTTCTGACACGTACATCCCATACTCGTGACGATTTCCACGTCTCCTCGGTCGGAATTCTGCCAAATATTTCTTCAATATCATTGATTATATGGGAATATACTCCGTTATTAAAAAAAATTATCTATTAAAAATTGATTTAAATTAGCTAAAATTATGTCTCCTTATGATTATTTTAGTTAATTTATATCTGTAATTTGTACATAAATAATTATTTTGGTGATTAATATAAAGAGTTTATTGATAAAATAATACTATAATCTTATCTGCTAATCTGCCTCGTCCACCAAAAACGACACGAAGACAAGTGTCTCCTATGAACCAATGATTTTAGAGTCTTTTTAGTTTAATTCAGTTTCGCACCCACAGATCAGAGGTGGTGGCCATTACTCCCACTCAAAAGGGCGAAAAAAATGCGTAGATTTGAAAAAAAAAAAAATTAATAAGGACATTTGAGTTTAGCTTTTAATGAATATAAAAATAATAATTGGATGATTCTTAAAAATAAAGTTTGGTCAATACTTAATCTGACTTTATGGATTTGTTGCAAAGTAATATATGGTTCCTTTACCTCGACATTTAGGTTGCTAAAATGTGAATATATTTTGTGCAGTTACGTGATATACTCGTATTATTTATTTTCTATACTTTAGAGAATAAATGGAAGGTCGGGCAAAGAGGTCCAAGAGATTCGATAACTAATATCCAACAAAATTCAATTCAATGTTTCAAAAATTGTGGTTTGATTGATGGTCAAACTGATCTGACCACTGTATAATATAACATCTAATCTGACTTCTATTCAAAATATAAAAATATAGATGGTGGGTGGATCAGCCAAAATTTGGTTAGATCACCTAGTTAGATATTTTTTAGTAACCTCGTTTATTCGGATTAGAAAATTTTATGCTTATTTTTTTTATTTTAACCAATTTAATTAAAAATAAAATTTTTGAAGTATGTAAATCAATTTTGGATCACAACAAATTTATATATTTTATAACTCTCAATAATAAGTAAGTCAATTTGAGAGAATTTCACTAATATGTCAAAAAAAAATTTGTAACATATATCTTGACTTCCAAATTTGTTATATTAATATTTACAGATTTTGTTTGGAAAAATTGTATATCAAAGTTGGTAAATACGTAATTTATTTGGTAATATTATCATTTTTATTCTAAATTAAATTGATGACACTATAGTTAATAATATTAATAAAGAAGAAAATCCTAGTCTAACATTTTGTTTGACGGTCGAATAGGGTAAACAAAAATATTTTAGAATTTTGATTCGTCGTCCGATTCTGTTAAAAACAATGATTCAACTTGATCTCGTTAAATTGAGACCCAATTATAATCGGGTTTATATCGTTATGCGTTGTGTATTGCCAGGTCAACCAATTTCACTTTTCTCAAAAACTTACAACTGAATTCCTTCCCGACAATTTTGCATCGAGGAACAAAAATATTGGGCCAAAGTAAATATCGAGTAATTATAAGAAAATAATTTAATAGGCCAAAATCACATGAAAATTCAAATGGCCAATGGGCCCTAATGAGAAAAATATCCAATCATATGTGGGCCCAATGAGACAGTATTAGCATGCTTTAGTTTTAGTGGGCTGATAATATTGATCAAGTTCCTTGGCCAGCCAACAATATGATTGTGGTGGAAACAAATTTCACATAAAATCTGCTAAGAAGAGCTGATTCCAACATCACAATATAATTTTTTTCTGAGAATACACAATGAATAAATTGATAGAAATACATGATTTATTCATTTTAGGTGTAATATTGTTATAAAAATTTATAGACAATTCGCATAAAATCCGAATTAAATTACTATTACTACTATTTTTGTTGAAATATTATTATGATTTTTCCGCTAAGATCAAACATCAAAACGATTTGCCTCCGGATGCCCAGATTCAACAAAATCTACCCTAAAGTAAGCCCACACAGAGAAAGATAATGCCTTTAAAGTCCTTAAAAGGCTGCTGAATATCCTTAGCTGATCCTCTTTTGGATCATACGGCGGTGCACTGGGAGTGACCAAATGTATCTTTCTCTTCCCACAATGACTGCATTTTGATGAATATCATGCACTGTGTAACATATGGCATAGTATCAGAATATTGAGATTGATGTTATGCCATCACATAGCATCATATCAGAATATTATATCAAGAATATTGAGATTTTAACATAATATCAGAAAAAGTTGATCTTATGATTTGTTGTTGTTAACAAAATCTCATGTCATGCCACGATAGCAAGCAAATTTCAGTATGACAAGCTTTGTTTTCTCAAACGTACTAACATTAGTACGTGTAGTGAGTAGGATTATTTCGCCACGCTACAATTCAATTCGATAAAAATATTGTAATTTTCATGGTTGTTACATGTTCATGAAATGAATATAAATTTCCGACATGAATTTTCAGTGACAGGCTAGAACAATGTGAGAATCCATTTTTCTGATGCTTTTATTTGCTAGCGTACGAGCTACGTCCTCCAAAATTCGAATGTAAGGAATATGTAATAAGAAGCCGCAATTATTTGTAACCCAACTTATTCCTTATCTCTTACCAAGAAAAAGAAGTCCCTTCAAAAACTTCATTCTCGAGATGACACATGAAGAGATCATATCTACGTACTTATCCGTGATTGCTTGTCCATTGTGGTAGTTGTTAAGGTCAAACCTTTATCCTCAAGAATTGTCAACGAGGAGGAGGATTCTCATCTTTTAATCTCAAGATTGTAGCTGAATGATAACAATCCGAGAATTTAAACTTTCGGTACTTATGGAATCTCCACAAAGTTTGGCCTCCAAATATTCACGATTCCGCCAATTTAATATGACAGGGAGGTTGCGTGAAGATAAAAAAAATGTCTAAAAACCATTATATAAGCATCTGAAAAAAAAAAAACAGAAATGAGGGTTAACAAAATAAGAAAGCAGGAACCCAATACATGTCCTCTGAATTTTAGAAATAAGTTGTGCATAACTTAGCTATATATTATACGAAAGGTGATAATGTACGTTTCTCTAGCTTTTTATATTGCAAAATTATCATCATTTTCAAGTCCAAATTTTTAAATGTAGTATAAGAAGAATTTCATAGTTTACTCTTAAACTTAGCAAGTATTCATAAAAGTCTTAACATCGGGTTTAACCTCAATTGAACGGGCCGGGTCAAGTCAAGGCCTAATTGATCTCGACCCATTTTTTGTTAATTGGTTCTAGCGGTAAAAGATTTGGATTCTCTCGGATTCAAATCCTTACGAATGAAAAACATCCCACCAGAGGAAAAAAAACATTTCTAAATAGTACTCACAATTCAACTATTAATATTGTGATTGTAAATTATACAATACTAACTATTAGTATCATTAATGGGCCAAAACTGTCTACATCTCCAGCTCAATCCTAGGAAGTTGGTTATGGTAGGATCAAACTTCAAAGTACAAGTTCCAGTAACTAAGCGAAGATGAGATCAACCATCCTTGACCTCTCAATATGCACACCACCGGCAAATGGTGCTGGCAACTGGACACCCGTTAATGGCCCTTCGACATCTCCGAGAAGGTTCTACACGAATATAACCTCGAACTTTGCGCACTGCCTCGTCTCCAGGTGCTTCTGGAATCCCGCAT
Organism: Hypericum perforatum; assembly: GCA_012979155.1. NCBI lineage: Eukaryota > Viridiplantae > Streptophyta > Magnoliopsida > Malpighiales > Hypericaceae > Hypericum > Hypericum perforatum. The sequence continues at coordinate 61,120 of SOPF01028073.1, read as the reverse complement.
CTCCTTCGAATTTGAAGGTGTACAGAGCTTGCCTCTGTGTCAGGCCTACAGGATATATTCTGTAGATCTTGAGTTCATCTCCTCCTCTGATGCTTTCAGGTCTTCCCTCTTTCCAGATTGGCACGTGTTTCATAGACTGAAACTTCTTGAGCACCTCGGTCTCTGTTAGAAGAGAAAAATATTTGCCTTAGAATGGGACCACAATGAGTACTTTTCCTTGGTATGGTGACTTATGGAAGTACTTTTCCTTAGAGTGGTGACTTATGGAAGTGCTTTTCCTTGGTATGGTAACTTATGGGAGTGTTTTTCCCTGGTGTGGTGACTTATGGAAGAGCTTTTCCCTCCTTGAGTGACTAAAGTGGAAACTTTGCCTCCTTGTAGTGGGGGGTCTTATTGGTGTGACTAAAGGAAGGCAAAAAAGACAAATGCATGTGAGTGGAGGAAGGCAAAAAGGACAAATGCATGTGAGTGAAGGAAGGTGACTTCCATAAGCACTCTATCTCCCCTAAGTGACCAAAAAATGATATTTTGCCCCTTGCAAGGAGGTGTTATGCGTGACTTTTGGTGGGAGAAAAGTGACTTCCCGAAGTACTTTGCCTTCCAAGAGTGACTAATACGGATATTTCACCTTTCATAAGAAGTGGTTCATTTAGACCTCTCTTACCTCACCTAAGGGAGGTGTCAAAGGCCGAGGCCGACCTCATCTAAGGGAGATGTCAAAGGCCGAGGCTGATCTCACCCAAGGGAGGTGTCAAAGGCCAAGGCCGATCTCACCCAAGGGAGGTATCAAAAGCCGAGGCCGATCTCACCCAAGGGAGGTGTTAAAGGTCGAGGCCGACCTCACCCAAGAGAAGTGTCAAAGGTCGAGGCCGACCTCACCCAAGGGAAGTGTCAAATGCCGACTTTACCCAAAGGAGGTGTTAAAGGCTTACCTCACTTAAGGAAGTGAAAATGGCTTGCCTTGCCTAAGGGAAGTGTTAAGAGCATGCATTGCCTAGGAGAGGTGACAAAGGCTTACTTCACTTAAGAGAGGTGTTAAGGGTGTGCCTGGTCTTAGAGAGGCATTGGAGCTTACCTTGCCTAAAGGAAGCGTCAAGAGCTTATTTCACCCAAAATGGATGTCTTCACTCAAGGAGGGCGTTAAGAGCTTAATCTGCCTAAAGGAGGTGTCAAGAACTTATTTCACCCAAAATGGGTGCCTTCACTCAAGGAGGGTGTAAGAGCTCAATTCACCTACAGGAGGTGTCAAGAGCTTATTTCACCCAAAATGGGTGCCTTCACTCAAGGAGGGTGCTAAGGGCTTAGTCCACCTAAAGGAAGTGTCAAGACCTTGTTTCACCCAAAATGGGTGTTTTCACCTTAGAAGGGTGTGAAGAGCTTTAGGAGGACATAAAGAGCCTACTCGCACCCAGAGGGCAGAAAGAGCTAGGCAAGGTGCTAGAAAGGCTATGAGACCATGTGCGGTCAAAGGAGATACACTTGGGCTCTGAATTCGCGGGAAGAGATAAGTCCGGTAAGTTGAGCAATAAGGGTAGTTTCGGCTCAAGATAAGGGTAAGTGTCACTGAAGATAGGCGTGGGAAGAATCCGAGTTCAAGAAGGAGACAGAGTCCGAGTGCGGGAAGAAGACGAAGACCATCTTCTGCTACTATCCTAAATGCCATTATATGAGTTGGTTTTGACCCGAGAAAAGCAACAAACATTATGCTAGCATAGTATCAGATTCAACTAGTTCAACTACTATAACTCTATAAGACATAATTAAATCCCCAAACAATAAACTCAATAACTTGGGACATTACAAGAACCCACATTCTCTCCTCCAGCAACCAAGATGGGAACTTTCTCAAAATCCCTCGAATAAACCACACCATCTTCCCTCTCCAACCACTCCTCGCAGCTCCCATCAACTTCCAACGCCTCCAAAAAGCCATCACGACCGGAGTCAACGATCGAGAAGTCAACGGAGGGAAGCGACTTATCGAACAACGGGTCCGCCCAGGAATCCACCAATAAAGCCACGTTCTTGGCCATGTCCAGACGACCCAGGAAGGCAATCTCCGCTGTGACGATCAAAGCGACAAAGATTGGGAGAAAGGTAGCCCATTTCTTCTTGGGAGGCGAGACTGAGGCCGACCCATTTGATGTGGGCAACCGGTCGTCCACTATGCTCGGGGTTAAACCTTTAAACCCTCTAAGATTCGATAAAAACCCATCAAATTTCGGAGCGTCTCTATAATTATCTATCCTTTGGATATCGTTTCTTCTCTTTCATGGCTGGGAAAGAGAAAGAGAAGCGAGAGGGAAGCGAGGAGACTCGGTAGCTACAAGTTTGGTCTTGTCTCGTGATCTGGATGGAGTTGGTTGGTCAACTTTTTTTCCCTTTTCGTGATTAATTATTAATCTTGATTAAGATAAGCTCTATATATAAGCCATTAAAATGATTTGTTTAGACTTTAGTAGCATCTATTCCATTTATTATATTGGACAAATTACATTTTGATACATTGTGGTTTGATTGTTGACACATTAAATCTGTAGTTTGAAAACAATCAAATATGTGCATGTAATATCGTAACATATCACTATAACATTCCAAAAAAAAACATATCACTATAACATTAGCAAGTTTGACCAACTTCTAAGTAGGATAAAAAATGTCCACGCCGCATGAACCTAAACTTTTTTTTCTCCTCGTTTTGCTTAGTTAATTTCTTGAAAACCAACCAACAACTGTTCTACTGCTGCGACTCTTCCCCTTCCGAGCTTCAAATCATTTGATGACAATGGATTCATTTGTATATTTTTGGGAAGCTAACTCACCAAAAATGGGAAAAAAAAATTATTGGTGGCGTGCAATTAGATATTTTTATCCTATACAAAAATTGGTCAAATTTGTCAATGTTCGAATGATGTGCTATGCAGCATATGCTATCAAATGTATCTATTTGATGAGTTATCCTACTAGTAAGTGTTAGTTGACTAAGGATATTTTGATATTTTCAAATGAGAATTTACTGGAGAAAAATTTCTGGTTCTGATCGCCAAAAACCATAAATTTATTTTTATTAAATTTTAGGGACAAAAATATCAATTTTTAAATTTGTTTTCCTAGTGAAATATAGAATAATTTTATAAAAGAATTGGTTCCAAATTACTACGGGCTTGGACGTTCTAAGCCCGGGATCGAAAAGCCGCCTTCCCCCGAAAACATTTTCCCGCGAAAACCAAATTCATTTAAATTCCACTCCACAACCTCTCCACCGACCACGGTCTCGCTCGCTGACCTGACAATGGAAGAATTCGAAGACGAAGAGGAAGCGAACCTGTTGTCCTCGGCCTCCGATTCCGGCGACGACTACTGCATCGATCGCGACGACGACAACAACGATCTGGATGAAGAAACCGGACCAAACGACAGCCGCGGCCCCAAGACCGGTCGTGCTTTAGCTGCCAAATCCCCCCCGTCGGATCTAGATCGGAAATCGAAGAACGTCGACGCTCTATTAAGGTGATTTATCGCGATTCTCTCAGTTTCCCCTCTCTCGTTGACCTAGGGTTTCGAGTTGTAATTTCTTTGTTTTTTCTCTCTCTCTCTTTGCCGATTATACAGAGGGAATCTCGTCGTCAAGAGGCAGTCGCTTCTGCCTCGGGTGCTTTCAGTTAGCGAGGGGGCAGCTGTGTGTAGGAAGCCGTTTAAGCTTCCTTGTTATTCTAGCGGGGAAGGTGGTGACGGCGATAACCAGAATGAGGCGCTGGCTCGCCGCCTGTGTGCTCGGAAGAGGTTTGTCCCATGGGGCTCTTCGACACCAGTGCTGGTTTCAGTCACAAACCGGTTGGATACTATGCCAGTGGATACCGGGAAAGATGAAGTTGCAGAGGTAAGTGTCAGTTTGCCCCCCGGGGTTGAGCCTTTGGTGCTTTGGATACCGGAGGATGCCAAGGGCGAGGTTGGTGACGTTAATTTGACGCCGATTGTTGTAGACCCCTTGCTTGTTCGCTTCCTTAGGCCGCATCAAAGGTAAACTATTTGAGTTTCTTGATATTGAGATACCTGAGTTGATATGGAGTGGAGCCAATGGCGTTATTGAAATATGACGAACTCTCTTTTGGGTGTAGAGAAGGGGTGCAGTTCATGTTTGATTGTGTTGCGGGGCTGTCTAGCTCCGCGGGGATCCATGGATGCATTTTAGCTGATGATATGGGGTGAGCATCTCAAAGCTGTAGCTATGAGGTTTTTGGTTTTGGATTAGGTGCTTCTTTAGAAGAACATTCTGAATTTGATATTTTGTTTCTGCAGATTGGGGAAGACTTTGCAGTCGATTACTTTGTTGTATACTCTTCTTTGTCAAGGGTTTGATGGGAAGCCTATGGTAAAAAAAGCAATTATTGTTACCCCCACCAGTCTCGTGAGTAATTGGGAGGCTGAAATAAAGAAGTGGGTTGGGGAAAGAGTTAGGCTTGTTGCTCTCTGTGAGAGTACAAGAGAAGATGTTGTTTCTGGCATCAACAATTTTACTAGCCCCCGCAGCTTTTTGCAGGTGTGTATGCTCAATGCCTGAATTCTATGAAGCAGGTGCAACATGTGTTTGTCTGTTTCTTTAACTGTTTCTGTCTTTGTGGTGACCTACTGTTTTGTTTTATGTCATGTAGGTGCTAATTGTTTCATACGAGACATTCAGGTTGCATTCAGAGAAGTTTAGCCGTCCTGAATCATGCGACCTTCTCATTTGTGATGAGGCTCATAGGCTTAAGAATGACCAGACATTAACCAATCGGGTATGCACGAACAAATTCCGTTTCCTTGCGTTCTTGATAATTGAAAGCAATTGATTTTTGTGGGAGCATTTTCTGATGTAGTAACTGACAATCTATCTGGAACAGGCTTTGGCCATGCTTTCATGCAAGCGGCGGATTTTGTTATCTGGGACTCCGATGCAGGTGAAAGGAACTATGAAATTCCTGTTATCTAGTTTAAGTTTGTCTTGAGGTCTCATGTCTCCATGTTAATTATCCCACAGAATGACCTAGAAGAGTTCTTTGCAATGGTCAACTTCACCAACCCCGGAATTCTGGGAGATGCTGCGTATTTTCGACGTCATTATGAGGTGAGCTCTGCATATATTACTCAATAAAATCCGTTAACACTATTCACTTTTCCACAACTTTTTCTAGCTTTTCCTGCGGCTCTTTTCGACCACTTTCTTTGTCGGGAGGGAAATGCAACATATGAATTGATATTCCATTTTCTTTCCTACCCTGTTGATGTACTAATGACTCTTTTTGGTTATGCAAGTCCCCCATTATATGTGGAAGAGAACCAACTGCCTCTGAAGAAGAGAAGAGGCTAGGTGTTGAGCGTTCAGGAGAACTAAGTGGACAAGTCAATCAGGTTTTTCTTTCTTAGACCATCTCAATCTTTTGAGTGCCCCTTAGAAACTTAAGCCTCTATTGAAGTAATCCTTCAAACTATCTCTTCTCTGTTTCTGACATCGATTCCGGATCATGTGTAGTTTATATTGAGGAGGACCAATGCACTACTCTCAAATCATTTGCCTCCAAAGGTACAGCTTTCAATTATCCCTTTCATCGTCGAACTTCTCTTTGTCTGAAGTATTGTTGACACAAGTCACAGAACTCTGCCTATATATTAACATATACAACATGGTTACAGTCCATCTCTAATTGTGTTAGTGGTTTGATTAATATGGTTCTGGGTCATATCTGGATAATTTTTTGTTCTCAGATTTTTCTTGTTCTTGCAGATAGTCGAAGTCGTTTGCTGCAAACTGACACCTCTTCAGTCAGAGCTATATAATCATTTTATACACTCCAAAAATGTATGCTAAGCACCTTATTGAATCTTACTACCTATAGAGATTTGAGAGACTCACAACTGGGAAGCTGCTATTTGTTTCCTTATCCACACAGGTTAAACGAGCAATAACCGAAGAAACAAAGCAGTCAAAGATACTAGCTTATATTACAGTTCTTAAAAAGCTCTGCAATCATCCCAAGGTATTTCAAATCTTCTTATATTTTTTGGGTAGTCAGGTTTCCAATTGCAGGCATGCAGTGGTTACGTATATGCTATTCTGTTGATACCAAGGAAAGGCTGTAGTTTGGAACCTCAAGTTTTGCAGCATCTCTCTGTTTGATGTTTCATCGTGCAAAAGATCTTGTGTAATTTACTCTTACAAGGACTGGTTTAATAATACAGCTCATTTATGATACGATAAAGAGCGGAAGCCCAGGGACCTCTGGGTTCGAAGACTGCTTACGCTTTTTTCCTCCAGCTATGTTCTCGGGAAGGCATGTCCATCTTGCTATTCTGACAGAATAAATTGGCTTATTAGTACCTGTTTATCAGATATCTTGTCATTTAAACCCAACGGTTAAACAATGTCTGTTTCTACTGACAGGATATTGTACTTTCTGTAAGATTTCTTTTTTTTGATTTTGGATCAAACTGATATTGAGCTGCTTTAGCTTCTCCCTGTAATTGATATCCAGATCTGGAACATGGAGTGGTGGTGATGGGGCATGGGTTGAACTGTCTAGTAAAATGCATGTCTTAGCCAGGTTACTTGCTCATCTACGTCAAAAAACTGATGATCGGATAGTTCTTGTCTCGAATTACACTCAGGTAATTCAGATAGATATTCTAACTTGGTTTATACTTTGTATTCAGTATTCACTATTTATCGGCTTGATAACGACAGTGTATCATCTATATCTCGTCAGAGTTTCACCAAGAATAGTGGACATGGTTATATTATTGAACTATATAATGCAGGATGCTGCACCCAACTATGGGACTGGGAAATGAATGATAAGTTTTCTCCGTAGATGTTTATTCTGAGAATCTGCAGAAAGAATAAACGACTGATAATCTGCATGTTCGCTCATCAAATAAAGTGCTCTCAAGAAAAGGAATTATGGTTTCAACAAAGAGTCTTCTGACTATAAATAGTTTTTTCAACAAATATCGTATACCTTGGCATCTAATAATATGTATTTGCTCCTATGAACCAGACGTTGGACCTCTTTGCCCAGATATGCCGCGAGAGAAGATATCCATACTTGAGGCTTGACGGAACCACATCAATCAGTAAAAGACAGAAGCTAGTTAACCGTTTCAATGATCCATCAATGGTTCAGATTTCCTTTATCTATATTCTTTCACCTAAACGTTTCTGTTTGCTTGGTCACTTGCACCCTATACCAAAATTGTATGATTAATCATTGACGGGATGATTTCATCAGGACGAGTTTGTGTTTCTATTAAGCAGCAAGGCTGGTGGTTGTGGCCTCAATTTGATAGGTGGTAATCGACTTGTCCTCTTTGATCCTGATTGGAATCCTGCCAATGACAAACAAGTAAGTGCTTTTCTGTATACCCACTTACAAATTTTAAGCAAATTTCTGATGTTGATGGAGCTCTATATCATAATTCTCAGGCTGCTGCTAGAGTATGGCGTGATGGACAAAAGAAGAGAGTGTTCATTTACAGATTTCTGAGTACAGGGACAATTGAAGAAAAGGTGAGGAGCTCAGCCATCCTGTATTCGAGATCAAATGATTAAGCCAGTCTTAGTTATGCCTGTTCTCTATCATAATTCTTCATTTGCTTTGTGACAACGCAGGTATACCAGCGTCAAATGTCAAAAGAAGGGCTTCAAAAAGTTATCCAAAACGAGAACACCGATGGAGCTGAGGCGCAGGTTCCTCTTTACATGGTTGATACTGGTATTTGATATTGTTTCCGGTGGTTTCTAAAGTACTCTGATTTCAGGGCAACTTACTTTCAACCGAAGATCTGCGTGATCTCTTCACATTTCATGACAGTGTTAGGTAATATTGTGGTAGGCAGCCCATGAGATTGTCATGATAAATGGTTTTGTCATCCATTGCATGATTTTTCTGTGAAATTTGGTTGCATTTTAAGGGGTAGATAGGTGTCCTGAGCTTTGTGTGGTTACACCTTTTTCATGTTATGTATGGCTAGAGACCCATATATATATAAATCTCGGTGGCCCAGATATTTTTGTGTGTGCATTCTGCATATTAGCCAAGAATAATGTAAACATGGAGAGATCAGCCATCATTGGAGGGTTTGAGCTCAAGAGATGATATGCTTACCCGTGAAGACGAAAGGAATTTCTTTCCAATCAATTTCATTGAAAAAATGAGATCCCCATCTTTGTTTTAGGATGTGTTTGGAAGGGTGGAAAGAAAGGGAAGACAAAAAAGATGAATGCGGTTCAAATTTTTTATTACATCCATTCGCCAAATTTTTTTTTCTTCCTTTCTTTCCTCCCATACAAACACGCAGTTGATCTTCTAAGTGCCCGTTATTAGCAACTTAAAAGATGGATCCCGAAATTATTTCTCATTATTTGCTTTCTCCTCTTTGGAACTGCTCATCAATTGTAGCCATCGGATTTCATTTGAAGACAATAGTGAATAGGAGTTAATTTTCCTTACTATATCTTGAACAATTCTATGGATGTGAAACTAGTACTTTTCAAGTCCAATTTACTTCTGCTACATGTTTTACCATTCATTTTTATTTTCTAATTCGGAAATTGCTTTTCGCAGGTCTGAAATTCATGAGAACATGAACTGTTCTCGTTGTCAAGCCAATGATGAGAACCAAGAGAGCTTAACAATTGATGGCAAGCCTGTGGAAGAAAATTCTCTACCTTATGAAGAAGTGAATGATATTGGTGGATTTGCAGAAGTTGCTAGATGCTTAAGTATACTGAAGAGTTCCCAAAAGCAGGTCAGTTTGGAACTTCAAGGCTATTTGTTACTCTGGCAATCATTTCAAGCAACTCATCATCTTTTCTTTCCAATTGGTGCTTAAATTCCAGGTGGGGACTCCGCTGGAAGAAGATTTGGGCAGCTGGGGGCACCACTCCCACCCGACCACCATACCTGATGCAATACTCCAAGCTTCAGCTGGTGACGAGGTTGTCTAGCAATTTTGTCTATGCTCACATAACAAACCAATATTTACTTAAAACGGCAAGTTAGTGGGGAACGAGTAACTCAAACATGCCTCTGTTGTTGCAGGTTTCTTTCGTCTTCACAAACCAAATAGACGGGAAGCTTGTACCTATAGAATCTGTTGCAAGAAGAAAGTTGCAGGCGCCGCAAGTAAATTCAAACAAGATCAATGGAAAAGAAAATATGGGCCCAAATCCAAAGTCATTTCAACCCCCGAAACCTTCTCAGATTCATACTTCCAGTGGAGGATCTGCAGCAACTGGTCTATCGGGCTCTGTTAAGCAACTGCAAAGTGTGAAACGATTGAGAACCTCTTTAAAAGGGACAAGAAACTTGTCATTCATGCCTAATCCATTACCGTCAGGAAGATCAGTTCCATGCATTGTCGATCACGATGATGATTTTGCATGAAGCTTTGATATCACATAAGGTGCTAGCCACGCACTCGCACCGACTAGCATACATGGAGAACAGTTGAAGAATGGAACTTAAATCCCGGCAAAGTTGGTTTGCGTTATTTGTCAAAGTTTGTAGAGCTGCTTCGTCCGACCATTGAATTAAAAGAAATGACATCAATAGGTGCTTTTAAGTAGTCTTCGAAGCATGTGGGAAGCTGGGTTGCCTACTTCGAAGCTTTTCCTGCAGTCCAACAAGACAGATAGTTACTGTACAAGGTACAAGCTCTTCTTTGAATCAATCTGGTGGCAGTGGAAATTTCTTTCAAGTTCCAATCTTGATCACTTTTCACCAAATCAAGTCCAATGATCAAGGTTGTGGTTTACTGCTCTGGACCGGCCATCATACCCGAAATGTACAAGTTCCAATCGTTGATCTGTACAACTAGGACTGATGTATGGTTCTTGCAACACCATTTTTGATCAGGATTGGCCACAGCCGGTATTAAGAATGCAAACTCCTCTTTTCATTTTTTTGGGTGTAATCTGAATGTAACGTTACAAGTGAAAGGAGCAGATCATGGCTTGATTCCCAGTTTAAGAGTACTTCAACATAATTAGGTACATTTCTTGTAAATTGGACAATATTGGTATATTGAAAGCAAAAGTCGACAGTATCTTTATCCTAAACTCATATTTTGGCTTACTTATTGGTCTGACTAGTACAGATTTCAGAAAACTTTAAATGTGAAAAACTGTTTTAGTTTTATTAATTTGTTGCTTTATCTTGTCAAAAAAGGCTGTACAATTCATCTTTTATTGTGGACGAGTTGGGGTTGTGAACACTAATTTGACTAAATACGAAGAACCTAAGTAATTAAATCGTCTATAGTCCACAATTAAGCAACTCAAACGTGCTTTGAGATGGAATTTGAAACTAAAGAACAGATCCTTGCTAGATTGTTGATTAAAAACCAAAAGAGGGAATCTTTGTTAGATTAAGAGGAGAAAAAATGACAGAAAGTGTAGCTCATATGGGAGACCAACGAGGGAACATGGTCCTTAGTCTAAGCTTTGAGTTTACTATCAAAAGCAAGTTTTTTAAAAAGATTCATACGTTGATCTGGAATTTCTCGTATTTTTGTGGTGAACCTGTCCAATTAGGTGGGTGATCTATTGAATGGGAGAATTTTTCAAATAAAAATATTATAATTAATTACATTTATCATCAATTTGACATATAATTATTCCGACCGGTTAAGATAACGTTGATTACTGGTTGAAACAATACTCGTAGTTGGTCTTGGGTCATGATCTAAACCGTTGATTGGACCATATTTTTCAAAACTTTGTTCAAAATGGCTATTAAAGTTATGAGACGAGAATAAGCCAAGTTGTTCAAATTCCACATTGACTGGACTCTTTTGGAAATTAATCCATCTGGATTAAGGTTTATGCATGTGACTGTTCACACCTCTGTTCAGGGAAATTGAACCAAGATATAATATTATTGAAGGGTTATCAATAGTCAAATCTAGGGAACTTATCTAATGTATTGTTATTTGTTGTTTTAGGAAAATGCTGAGGGTGGATTCCTTATAGCCCTATAGGGTCTACAACGAAAACAGTACAAAGCCCACATGGGTTTTGGGGCTAGCAATATTATATTATAGCGGGGAAGTGCACCACATTTTTTGGGGTAAGTAAGGCGTGATTATGGGATATCAAATTTGCTAATCCCAATATTAATCATATAATATAACATCAACATCTTTTTGACGTAATTCGTAATGCACTTAATACTTTTTTGATTTAAATTAGTAATATCTGGTTAAACAAAAATAGATAGTTATCGATCGATAATACAATTGATCATTGATGCTCATTGGTGGTGAAGGTCAAACATATCCTATGTATTAGCTTAGTGAATAAAAAGGTTGTGTCTGATCAATTGCGATCCTACCACTACACCTCACTTTTGAAGCCAGTCAGTGTACAGAAGAATCAAACATAAGTGTCTGAGATTTCATCATTCTTTTGTGCATATATTTTGGCCATAAACTCTTTGAACTTCATAGTGAATTTTTTACATTAAATTTTTTGATGCATGATATGATTTTTGACATGCCTTAGTATTTGTAGATCTAGTTGGTTTTAGTCAAAAGAAGGTTAGTGTATGGTCAAAATTGTTCCCAGACCTTTTGGGATGATAAATACACGATCTGGCCACTATGCCATTATCTTTTTGTCTAGCATTACCAAAAAAAAAAAATACTAAACCACACAACAGAGTCAACAACGTTGGGCAGATTCCAAAATCCAGATTGATTGTTGGAAAAGGGAAAATAGTTTATTTCAATACTTTTGTGCTATGAAGTTTTTTTCATCATGTTCTTTTTGAATATTTTTTTTTTATCTGTGAGGGAGGATTCTCAAATTTACATTTTTTTGTTATAAAATGTGAATTTTGGAAACATTTATCACCAGAAAAGGCAAAACAAAATTACCAGTTTGTTGGCTAAGAAACGTCAAATTAGTCTTTTTTTGCTCTTAAAAATTCAATGGTGTAAGAAGTTAACTCACTTTCCTTGACTTCAATCACAAAGTGACAAATCTAAGTAACATGAGATGTCTAGTCCAAGTACACCTGCACACAAAACAAGCTCATGATAACCTCTCTTAGACAAAAACACAAAAGACCTGCATGTGCATCTCATTAGGATAATTAAAGAGTCTGTTTTGGATCTCTTCTATAAATGGACTTAAACATGTTCTACAAATATAGCAACTGCCAAGGTCCTACCTCCAAGACTTTCCCCTCCCAGTCCAAATGGATCCTAGAATCTCCTTCTCCAGTGATTTTGTAAACATTGAGCAATCCAACAAACACGAGAGCAGCTACAGAGAAGCCCCCGTGTCGTCCGATTTCGCCTTTTCTGTGAAAAACTACGGCATGATCCCGGCCGACGAGATCTTCGTCAAGGGAATGATGGTGCCTTTGAGAGATAACAGTGCTGCCCGGCTGCGGAAAATGACTCTAAGGGACGAGCTGCTCGTCGATGATGAATCTCCAAGGTCGACAAAGGGTTCGGGATGGTGGAAAGAGAGGTTGGGGTTGAAGAAGATTCATAATAACGTGCCTAAAAAATGGGATAGAAACAATGTGGTCTTAGAGAAGGTGACAGATGAAAAGCCTTCTTCTGTAATTTTTCGTCAAGAACTGGTACTCGATACGAAGAGATCACAGGTATGAGATGCACTTCTTATATGTTCGTTTATAGATCAAGAAGTTGTGTCATGTTTATTTGGGAAAACCAATGTTAGAATTTCTAAGAATATTGTCTTGTGAATTGCAGGAAGTGTGGATCAAAGGCGGACTAACGTTCCTACCGAACAACTAAACCGCTTGGTATCTTCATTTGATTATGAAAATAGGCCGAAGATGCAATAGATGACTCGATTTCATATTTGACCTCCTCTTCTTCTTGTGTTTGCTGCTGTTGCTGTGTAAAAAATGTTTGAATTTGTAACTCGTGCTCTTTGTACTGACTATTGCTTTAATAGTTTGTTAAATAAGAACTGCAACTTCTGCCTGTACTCCAAACTAAATTCTTCGTCTCACACTAAATTCGTCTTTGCGTTATCGTTCATCTACAAGCACCGAAGCCGAGATCAAAGGTTCAATCCGGGAAAACTTGGTCTAATCTTAGTCATCCTAGATGGCCAACTAATTCTTTACAAAGTGCCGATGGAAACTTATGAGTTAGGATAACCCTGTCTCTTGGTGGCAGATTCCGACCCCCGAGAAAGCTGGTCCTGATATATGACATTCATACATAACTAGTAATTCTTCAAGGAAATGCACCGTAGTAGATTATGTACACAAATAACATATAGACATTGCAATTTTACTAGCTTGTCTATTTGGCCTCTTCCTTAAAGAAAGAAAGATATCAGAAAACCAACTGTGACATACCCGAGTATTCAGAAAACCAACTTTGTCTGAACCCTCAACCATGGACCAGCTATGAAGCCTAGATGAGAGCCAGTCCATGAGTCAACGACATGTCGTGGTCCGAGGAGGAATACCTTACTCACAATATGGAGGCTTAGCTGGACCCATATAGATACACTGAAGTGGGAACTTTTGTCACAATATACTCTGCTTGAAGCAAAATCTCACACCTGCTTATACATTACATAATATGTAATCCTGAGATAATACATTAACCTTAATTGCTCTATAAAACATTTAGAGTTGAAATAATGAAGTCCAGCATATCAATTGCTGCTTAGGAGATTCAGAATCATGCCAAACATCTTCTCATCGACAATCAACAGCCCAAGACAATAAAATTCCAAAGATACTTTTTTTAGAAACATATCTCACTTGGTGATTTCAACACTCTACTGGGGAGTTGAAGAAATTGCACAAAGGTCCTGAGTTGTTCCAAAAACGAGCATGTAAAACTAAACCTCCATTCCATAGCCAAAAAATTTCAAAGTTCCTGGAAACCGGCATTGTTTCGCATTTTAAGCGACATAATCTTAACGATACATTACACAAGTTATGATACAATATATATATATATATATATATCTATATATATATGAAAGAAAGAAAGAAAACCCAGTCAGGCACAGAAGCCACAGATAAGATAATGAGAAGAGTAAATGGATAGCAAGAAGATGTCAAATTCCACATCCGATTGTTGAAGGGGTCGAGGTGGACGAAGAGGCGGGTGTATTGCTCGGAGATGAAGTCCAGGACGGGGTTCCTGAGATCGTTATCGGTGACGATCCGACATGGTCTCCTCTGTCCAAGAGCTAGAGGTGGCGTTCGTCACTGTTAACGAACTCACGAACCCCGTCATGCTCTACATTCGCATCCACATCCATTTCGACCATCTCACCAAGCCATTGAGGGCTAGGTCCCTAAACAGTACTTTCGCAGTCAATTCAGTGGCTTAAAAGAATTTTGTAATTTTGTTCTTGTATTATCCAAATGTATAATTTTAAGTTGTTGTCTAGTTATTCAGTTCTGAGATTTTTTAGTAGGTTCAAACAGTTTTTTCGTTAATTTAATTTAATTTTTTTCCGGGAAAAGACTTTTGGATGAAAATAATTTCTATTGTTGATTTTGATTAAAAAAAAATTGGTATAGCAAGAATAAAATGCATAACATCTTCCATTCTCTAATTGTTCTCTTCTTGCTTATCTCGTCCTACTCCAACATTTTTCTCTTCTACTATTCCTCAGGTAATGGAAAGGCAAAAGTTGGTGATTCCGTGAATTGACTCGATTCGAATTTGATAGGACATTTAAAAATAATACCAAATTTTTAATATCGATGTATTTTTAATATTCAATCTTCATATTTATTTGTTTAGCTCTTAAATGAGTCAGTACGATACATAAGTTGATTTTTGCTATTTTAAGTTGGTGGTGTCTATTATTTTCCCCGAGTGGAAATGGCGCTAAGTTTAGTGGCCTCTGCAATGTTCAAATTCAAAAATTTCTTCTAATAACGAGGTGGGCTATATCTTAAATTAAGGCTTTATTTATAGTAGTAGTATGTCATGCTCATTATTCTGGCCCATGAACCCAATCTAGGGTCTAGACCAGACTCAATTTAAGTCCGAATTTAAAAAAAAAAATTATGTTTAGAATTCGAATTAGTGCATATTCACTCATGTTTTTATTTATTTATTGTTAGATGTTCTATATTTTATCGGGACAAGAGGGAAGTTGCTGAACTAGAATTTGTAAATTGCTATAGTAGAGCTTGAAACTTTCCGGTACATACATACGGTACTCCAATTCTTCATTGTCAGAAATTCTGCCAACTCATCAGCAGTTGAAATTTCTGCTAATTTTGCAGAAGCAAAAATGATCATAGATCGTATCCGGTTAGCTCGCTCGAGAGCAATATAAGCGTCGTGCTGCTAAGCGAAGCGCTATATTTAGCATTACAAAACCACGTGGTTTCCCAGCTTCTTTCATTATGGTCTGCCAATTTGCCTTGCCAGTTCTTGGTACATCAACTCCAGCTGAGAACCACCACCTGTCTCCTCTAGTGTCATGAGCTCCTCATTTAGGCTCCTCACTTTCTCCTTCATTTGCAATGTCTTTCCTTCAAGACTACTCAGCTCATCCAGTGCACGGCATCTCTCTGCCCGGAGTTCCTCCGATCTCTTGGACTTATCAGTGAGGCTGATTAGCTGATCAAGTCGCAAAATGAGGAAACCGACATTCATTCCCATTCCCTTGAATGCTTGAAAGGTTCTCTTCCAGGCTAGAAAATCGTCTTGGGAGGTTGTGAGCTTTGAAGCTCGTATAGCATCCGCAATGTTCACAGTCTCCATGATGATGCCAGCTATTAGCTTTACATTGAGCCCGTCGACAAGATGCTGATGGAGAAAACATTTCCGGCTGCAGCAAAGATCGTAGTACTTGCGTTGGTGATGAGTCGAGAGCTCGCAGGTTATGACCAAGCCATTGGCATGTACGCCAAATTGCTCAAAGCTTTTGACTTCATTAAAATCAATGCTCGATTCACAGAATCTGATACCATAACCACCAAGGTCAAACTCGAGTTCGCCATTGTCATGCTCAGACTGATCCGAGTTAGACCCTTTTACACTGTCGTCATCGGTAGAATTCTTCTCTTGTGCGCTGAGCCCCAAGAGCAGTTGGGATTCATAATCTTCAGTTCCTTCCTTCGCGAAGCATTGGTTTACTGCATGATCAGTGCCTTATCATGGTGTTAGATCAATTGCCTTGACATGAACATACAGATGATTTGTTAACCAAGCAAAGGGAACCAGCCTTACCAGCAAGTATCTGTTTTGTGTCAGCATTTAATGACAGTATATTAAGAGCACCTTCTACTTCTTCTCTTTGGTTGTCTCTTGAGATGTAGACCTTATCATTTTCACAACATTGAACAAATAAGGTGCCAAAAGAGAAAGTAAAGGCATGCTATAATCTAGTAACATTGTCAGCTTGAAAATGTGAATCTGTTAAAGACACGGGTTTATTATCGACAAGTGAATATGACTGAAACAAAGGAATGAAGTTGAAACAATTACCTTGAATTTAGTTGGAGTGACTAGTTGGAAAACAACAACATCTCCAACCAACAACTTGTGAGCTATGGAGAAGCCTCTCCATCCAGCACTGAGACCTGGCTTTCCTGCAAGATATTTCGACATGTAGCACCTTCCATCTTCGTCTTCCAAGACCATCATAGTGTCTTCCCGGGGTAAGTGCTTGGCGCAAAACGAACTATTGAGACCCTGGGATCGGAGAAACCATTAGAAATCGTATAGGAAAGCAATGTCTAGTTTCATAAGATGTTGAGAAATATTCGCACGAGCCAAAACCCTCTGGTGACATGAGAGTGCAGCATTCCCTTGATCATGCTAGGAAACTGAGGTGACAGAGAAGCTTGAACTTCGATTGCTCTTGCCATTGCAGAACAAGGTTTCAATCCATCCTTACTACTCGCGGGCAAGTCGTTGACCTTCCTCCGCTTTGGGTTAAATGAAGAAGACTGGAGAGCACTGTGACGTGACAAAGTAAAAGCTATTGAACCTTTTGGGATCTCTTCTTCTGGCTGCAGCAAGAGAACAACATATCAGAAAGAAAAGTGTTCCCAACCAAATGCCAAAAGTATCAGCAGGTCTTTAAAATCATTTTGTTTCTACTAGAACATATTATATCCATCATTTGCAGTCTTGTCCGGCTCGAACTTTGGATAGTCGACCTAGCGAATGCCCGGTATGTGTGTTTATGAAAGAAAAAAAAAAAACTCATTTTATTCTCAGAGAGAGTTCTGTTGGAGTAAGCAAAAGTTCATGACACTTGGTTCTAAGTGGAAACAGAATGGAAGTTTTTCATTCCCCAAAACTAGTACCAGGTAACTAGTAAATGAAAAAAAATAAAAAAAGAACATGAGAAGGTGAAAAGGAAAGCAAAAGTAGAAAGATTCTAACTTCAACTTTGCAAACTCCTTTTGCCACCAAGTCCACCTTCTGTGGAGCCCTTCCTTCATTTCCCTGTCCAAGGAGGAGACACCATAAGAAGTTTAAACCAAATAAACCATAAAGACTCCAACTTTAGTCACCAGAGAGAGAAAAGAAGAGGTTGTGCCTTGATGACATCCATGGTTGGACTTGGAACAGCTTGTCTTAAGAAAAGAAGTGCTTTGGACATTCAAAAATGGTGAAGATAGTTCTTTCAAAACCTACCAAGTTGGGGAAGAAGTGTATCAGTTGGTGGTGTTCATTTTAAGGGAGTTGCTTAGACAGTGGACAAGATGGAAAGACCGTTTGGTTTTAAATTTCTTATACTCTTCATTTGTCTTGTCATGACTCACTGTGGGAACTCTCGCTTCCCTATGTGGAGAATAGTTGTTTCTACTTTTAAATTTTAGAAAGGACGCACTCTCCAACATAATATGTTGGGGCACTGAGCTAGATGAATTCTAAGCTAGCTTAATTTTCTTATAAAAAACGTATTCTCCTCTTTAGAACTTAATTATTCACCAAAGATGTTACAACTTGCTACGGAAATCAACGCTTCGTGGTTAGGCCTCGTTGTATCGTTGGCAGGGTCTATATCACCATAACTAATCCTCAAAGTAAGACACTCGCATCCCACCAAAAAAAAGTAAAGACACTTGCAGATAACAAAAAATGGTGGATGGCTAGTGACTACTACTAGTACTACAGAGTATTAATTAATATCAAAGCATAGTTTTGTCACAGCTACATAAAGATTACAGAACTAGTATAGGTTTAGTGGTTAAGTTGAGAGACTGGTAGAGAAAGAGGAGGTACAACCCAAACCATCTACACAACTCATTTGTCAGTTCTCGAGGACCCAGTTCAAAGAAGCATAAAAGGGAGGGAATTTCCTAGAATGGGGAATCAAGCACTTCCTGAAACATGAGCTCGAGCTTCTCGGCATTCTCTCTCAGGGAATCCATCTCTTCATCGAGTCTTCCTCTCGCCTCCTTCATTTCCAAAAGTTTGGTTTCGAGACTGCTGATCTCCTCGCTTACGCGAGCTTGTTCGAGTCTGATAACCCTGGATTCTGACTCCATAGCCTCTTCTGATTCCTTGGCGACGACCATTAGCCGGCCCAACCGAGCTCGCAGGAAACTGACGTTCATTCCTAAAAGCTCAAAGCCCTTCAAAGTCTTATCCCACACTGCATAATCTTCGCGGGAACTCAACAGCTTGGACGTTCTAATGGCATCTGATATGTTCACGGTACCAATGATTATTTCGGCTGCCAGCTTGTAGTTGATACTTTGTAGTAGACTGCTGTGCAGATACGAGTTCTGTGAGCAGCACAGCTCATAGTACTTGGTCCGGTGGTCATCAGAAAGCTCAGAATCTATAGCTGAACCATTGACAACAATACTGAAACTTTCAAGGCTAGTCGTGTCCCGAAACTCGGTGCTACGTTCAGAAGATTTGACAATGTCCAATGGTTCAGGGACATGATCCGCGCTATAATTGGCAGGCTGATCCACAGTCTCTTTGTTGGCATCCATTAACATGAGGCTGTTTACAGAGTGATTATCTTCGTCGTTATCTGGATTGTTCTCGTCAGCAAGTTCATTGGCAAGAAGCTCCAATTGCTTGGCCTTCTTTCTGATTCTGACGCTCTTGTGAGCTTTTTCTTCTGCACAAGGGCAAGCAAGTTAATTCAACTAGGTTTGATAAAGTTGGGGGACCATGCACAGAGTATGGAAGATAAATAAAGCACCGGTCACCTGATTTCCTTTTGGTTTCACGAGAAACGGAATGTGAGGCCGAGGCCGCCAACTTATCATCAACTTTCTCTGATCCTTGTCCTTTTACTACATACACCTACAAACAAGAGAAAACCGTAATCTCGACAAGAAGTTCACCTACAAACTGAAATTACTTCTGCTTAACAGGGTCCGTTTCTCGGACTTTATTTTCACAAACCTTTGATTCTACATTCACAATTTGATCTATGTCAAGTCTAAGACGAGCAACAACAAGAACTGAAATGGATGTAGAACTGTGCCAATAAATGGTACCTTAAACCTCAAGGACTTTACTAATTGAAAAACTAGCACATCGCCCTCTGCTAATTCATGTGATCCGATAAAATGTTTCCACCCACCACTAAGTGCAGTCCTGTCTGCAATGTAATTTAAAATGTACTCTCCACCCTCGTCATCTTCCAGGAAAACTGTAGTATCATCTTTCGGCAAGTGCATTTTGCAGAATCGCATGGGGAGATGCTGGCATCAAATTAGTTAGATGCTGGATATTTCTATAATCATTCAAGATGACTGAGAAAAAGAATCTGAACTGGTATGGAGTTTTCGACTTACCATCCAAAATCCAACGGTGACGTTTGAGCGGACCAACGTTTTTGCAAAGCTAGGAAATTCTGTTCCTAGAGTAGCACGGAACTCTTCCGCGCGCTCCAGCGTTGAAGTCTTAATTTCAGCACCATCATGAAAGTTGTCCACCACAACTCTCTTCCTTTTGAAACTGCCACATGAAACATTTCGGAAAGAAGATGGTCAATATGTCATGATAGTTGAATTCTATCTTATTATCACTGCCAATTAAAGGTTATCAAGAACAGGATATGCCATCACCTTCTAGACTCGCCTGGAGTTTCGTACAGTACCTGCCCATATAAATCAAAGACGTCATTTTAGATCAGCTAATATCTTGCCACAAGGTTTTTCATTAAATGATCAGTAGAGCACGCACCATGGAGGAACTCTTAGTTTCGGCACTTTTGGGTAGATCGTTGACTGCAACTCTTTTCTTCTTGGGGCTGCTTCAAGCAATTTTTCACCAAGAGTGTTATTTTACCACAGTAATACTTGCCACCTCTATATATGCACAAAATAAACAGAACAAACCCTCACCTTCTAGACTCGCCTGGACTCTCATAAAGTACCTGCCAAAGTATCAAATATATGCTCTCAGATTACTCTACTAACTGATTTACAGAAAAGATAAAAAGAAAAATTTACTAGCTTATTCTAGAAGCAATGACTTGAAGGTAGAAACTTCACATTTCCAAATATTTAACAATCGAGAATCTATCGCTTCAACTTATCAATTGTATGAAGCAAACAAAATACTCGGGCATTTCTACAACCGAAAATTAAGAAAGGATTCAATGTCGATAAGGGACATAGATTGTATCATCTGAAAAGCAAGTCGTGTTTGCTTATAGGCTGGCCTCAAACATGAACCTGGTCATGGGACCTTATTATAGACAAAACAAACCCAACTGCTGTTGGACTTGAACAAAAAGCTGCTACATTTGAATGCTAGTGGAAGTAGAACGATAGGACTCCAGGGAGATGCCCAATGTTGCTCCAAGATTACTCTGACACTTCGCATTTCCAACGTTTGTGATCAGCTACATCGAATCTTACCTCTCCAATAGCCAATTGGAAAAAAAACGAGCACCAATCTTTAAAATCAAGAAGCAAAGACAAGCTGCAGAAACTAGCAGTTCAGGTCGGGAACCAAAGCAACCGCGAAAGGGGTAAAGTTACATGCTCAATACAACAAGATCCCGACAATGAGTTGGAAGTCCAATTTAATATAATCCAATTCATCAATGCAAGAGCAGCAGAGTCGAAAGAAAAAGGGCAGAGCTTCAAAGTTGTTCTCTTACGATGTGCTTGTTACTCGGTTCGGCCTCAGGAGGAGGCTTCTTCTGGATCTGGGTGAACTTTATCTTGATCCCCAGTGGCCTTTTTCTTTTATCCTGAAACAAAAGACGAAGAAGATATCATTTGGAGAGATCAAGAGAAGCTACCCAAAAGGGGGAAGAGGAAGAAGCAAAGCAGGAACCTTGGGATGTGGGTCAATGGCCATGTCCTTGGGTGGAGCAAGGTCAGGACTAGAGGTAGGAACTTGGTCTTCTTCCTTGGACTCCATCATGTAAGAAAGAGATGGAGATGGGGTACAGGCAAAGGCAAAGGCAGGTTTTTTCTCTTCTGGTTGGTTGGTTGGTTGTAGTTTTGGTCTGAAATGTTTCAATTTTGCAAGTTCCTTGGTGGCTTCAGATTCCTGTCCTCTCCCTGATAAGGATATTTTGGTCTGTCATAATGAGTTTTTATCTCTAAATTTATGATATTTAGAGTCGATTAATTATATTCATATTTTGTTTATATTATTGTTTGAAAAGTGTTCAATTCAATTATAGTTATTGGCCCATATCACAATGGCCCTTTGCTATTGTATTGTTTCAAGTGAGAGATAGATAGATTCAGGTTTGGGATTTGTGTGAAGGGGTTAAGCTTTGTTTTACAATATTGTGAAGCCTAGTTTTCAATTTTGCATTGGTTGACTTGATAACGCAGGACTCTGTATTTGCCTTTTTTTGGTAGTAATTACGACAGATGCAAAAGAAGTACTTTTTATATTTTTGAAAAAATTGAGATTGTTGGAAAGATGGTATATTTAGCAAACTGGAAATTGAGTGGAGGCTCTTTACCTTTAGTCTCTATCGCAATTACCTATTTGGGGTTATTGGGAAAAAAATCAAGAAGATCACTTTATAAGTATGATTTGAAATATATAATAATTAAAGTTCTAAGAACTAATATGATGGGTTTTTTTTAAAGAAAATACGCTTTATTATATAAAACAAAGTGAGAAAAAAAAAACGAAACAAAGTAAATGGAAAAATCTAGAGTAAGCTTGATCTCTACGGGGTTTACCGTTTAAATGTTTCCCTCGGCTAAACTTTATTGACAAGTTAATAGCTTATATATTGTCAATTTGATACAAAAAGATTGTACTAAAATTAACAGAGAGTCAATTATTGTAGACGAAAATCTTGAAGGTGAGGAGGTAAATGTGAAAATACCCGAAAATATAAACGCAAAATTAAGTTAACCCATACAAGAAATGTCTTGTAATTCTTACGGTAGAGATTTTTGGAGAAGTAAAGATTGGGATGAGTTAGACACGATAAGTCACCAATAAATGTCTACTCAAATAAATATTTTGTTGAGTATTGGTGAAATGCTAGGAGTACAAATCAGTTTCTCATGTCGGCAAATCATTAATGTCACTTTTTTGGTGGAAAAAAATAAATGTTACTCAGAACCAAAAGAAAATTGTTTGGACAATTCACAAGGGTCAAATATTGAGTTGCTGATTCCGATCCAAGATCGTTTTGTTGGTTTTTTTCTGACAAGTCAACCGACTCAACTTGGTTAGATGTCCTCGGATCTTGGTGGCTAGCCACTTGCATGGTTTTCACTTTTCAAGGCAACCAAACTGCGACGTGTTTAGTTTAATTGGCATATTATTTTTAATTTAATCAAAACATCTTGATTTTAATTTAAAAAAAAATCGGTGTCAAAACTTGATACTTCTTCGTAGTCCTGTTTCGCTTGAGACCAGAGTAGTTGAACAATTAGATATTCAAATACAAGGTCTTTTTTCCACCAAAAAAAAAATTCAAGGTCTTTTGAACCCAAAAACTTAAGATTGCATAAATTTCTTTTCTTTTACACCACCAATGCATAATCAAATGAGACCATCAATATAAATTTAAGTTTAGTAAACTTTTTGAAAAATGATAACTTTTCTAATAAATATTTTATATTACGTTCTAAAAAAACTCGATCTTTTTTGAAATGGAACAGTTTTTTTTATCAGTTAACATGTATGTTTGTTCTTATTAAGACAATGCTTGGTCAGTTCTGATCTGGTCTAAAATCGTGACAAAGTCCAGGCGTCAGGTTTTGGACTAGAGAGGGTAAGTGGATAATGACACAGATAATTACACTTCTTCTTTAACGTCCACCATAAGTTTGGGTCAATGGAGTCTTCCCTGGATCAGAAGGAGTACATGCCAATTCTATACTATTTTTCCCTGGCTTCCACGATAAACGACATTAGCAAAATGGTCAACCACCATAAGCAAGGGTTATTTACCAATACTATCACAGAGTTCTTAGGTTCAGCTTATGGCAGGTTCTCTTTGTGGTTTGACTTTTCACGTTCTCTTGTTCCATCCTGAAAGAACATGCAAGTCACCTTAAACAGACTATGTCTCTCTATGGCAATCAAAAGAGGTGTCGTGGAAGGACGAAACAAAGTGCTCGTCGAATTCGTGCGTTATGGACTACAATGTGACGAATGGCGAAGGATCAGCTACAAGAGAAGAGAGCGATCTTTCTTTCATTATCTGCAGTATGATCTCATTGATCAAAGACACTAAGCTCAAGATGAAGTCAGTGTATCAGTACATTTCAGTTTGAAACTGGTGTTCTATTCAGTTCTATGGACGCATCCATATAACCGGCTTCCGATCAGTCAGGAAACTCTTCTAGATCCATCATGGGACAAAACCCTCTAGCCTTTTGTCATTGTCTTCATATGTGCAATTGCAGTTGCCCGAGCTTTGGTGACTCCGTCACAACATGGTCATCGTCCGCATCCACAAAAAACCTCCGGTTATCCATGTAGGCATCAATCTGATGCTTCTTTTTGTATCTGAGAAGCAGAGAGTTCAAGCTCTCGATCTATTTACAGGAGTTACCTCAAGATTTTTATTCTTCGCAGCTGCTTGATTTATCAGCAGACCTGGCAACAAAATCGATCTACTCAGTTGATAGGCAACTCCAGGGAACCTAGTACAGTACGGAAATAGAAGACCAACTCTATTGAGCTGTTACACAAGCAGCAAGAGCCGCACTAGGTCCCACTTTACAGCGGGTCCTAGAGGCAAGAATGGGCTAGCTGCAAGAGCCAAAATGCTCTTGAAATCAACAAGAGAAGGAAGAATGCCATATTAGCAATTGATACCTACCGATTTTTGCTTCGCTTTTACCATCCGTCAAGGCCATAAGCGCAAGGACGCCATCTATACTGCACAGGGAATATGCTCGGACTATGAATACCTGTTGAAGTACAAGGACAAATCTTGTCAGACAGAGACCTTAATCAAGTTTAGAGAAGTTCCAAACCCTCGAATTATAATCATGGTATCAGAGTAGTCCAAGGAAAACCACTTTTAGCCAAAAGAAAGGAGGCTGATCATGAATTTGTGAGCAGGTTAATGAAATGTAGTTCAGAAAGCGATTGTGCATGAAAGGACCTTATACCTTGAACTTGTACAGTTCAATCAACTGGAAAATAAGAGCATCTCCCACTAGCAATCCATGTGAAAGAGAAAACTTCCTCCACCCGCCACTCAAACCATTTCTTCTTGCAAGAAATACAGTCTCATAACAGTCCCCAGCCTCATCAATCAAATTGACAGTGATATCATCATCCGGCATATATAAATGGCAGAACATCTTGGGCAAACCCTATGCTCAAAATAAAAAATATATGCAAGATCAGAATTTTTTCAAACCACCAAACAAATCCACTAATGACTCACCATCCAAAATCCACCAGTAACCTGTGACGGGAGCATGGACTGGATGAAGTTGGGAAATTCGATCGGCAAATGTGCTCGAAACTCCTCTGCGCGCTTCATGGCACAATGTCTCTTAGCCATGGTATCATCCTCGTCATACGCTATTCCTAGAACTCGCTTTCCCCTGGTACTAAAATCAGGAGGGATGAAACAAATGACAAGATGGTTGGTTCACTTCACTTGGATCAAACTTGTTGACTTGACAAGTTGATCAGTACACCAAAAAACTAACCTTGAATTACCCCGAGAGCATGGAGCCACCTGTTAAAAAGTAGAGGTTTATCAATCCAAGTAGTTAAATATATAGAGAGCAAAAGAATAGCCATGTCATCTTCCCCACCCCGAATAACACATCGAAAAACCATCTGTTTGGTAAGTTAACATCTTTCCTGAGAAACCCACAATTGTCACCTAATAATTATCAGAAAGCGCACAACTAAAAGTTTCCAAACAATTGTAACCGAACTTGATACGATTTAAAAGAGAGGCAGGAATTCCCCTAATCAATTCACATTGGCTAGCTCAGCCACCCCCACCAAGTAATCCAACATTCAAAGGGTTCATTAAATATGGAAATCTACACAAAGAGAGAAAGCAAGCAGATAGAAACGAACCAAACAGGGCTCCTCTTGTCTGATCACCTTCTTCCTCTTCCGACCACAACCCTCAAATCCTCTCTCGTCCACCACCGGAGAGTCCTTACTGAGCTCCTCTAGCGTCCTCGTCTTACTCTGCAAAATAAAAAAACAAAAGAAGTGACCCCAAAAAATCTGGGAAAGCCATTAGGCAAGGGGAAGAAACCCAGTTCAAATAAAGCACGCACCTTTCGTTTAGACAGGTGCAAAGGAGCAATACCCTTGTCTTGTTTCTCCATCGTCATCTCTAACATCGGAAAAGCTATACCTTCTTTAGTTGCCTTCCTTTCCTTCTTTTTCCCTCTCCAAGGACGTAAAAAAATCCTGACTTCCACCACTTAGTGTTAGATATAAATAGACTGGAATTGCTTCGTGGAAGGAGAAACGGAGAAAATTGAGGGAGGAGGTGCCGACCGTCTTGGTTCGAAACTTTCTTGTTATGGTTTTAAGTTTCTGTCGGAGAATAATGGAATGTCAGGATCTCTGTTTCGGGCTTTTATGAGCCTCCTTTTTTTTTTCTCACCTCTTTATCATTTTTTTCTTCGGATAGTTTGTGTTTTATGATTTTTTTTTTGGACTTTGATTTGAATTGTTTTTATTTGACATCAGATATTGTACCGCTATTTATAATGCGCTCTCCCAACAAGAGTTTTAACACTGTTGCGTGTTCAAGGCTCGAACTCGAGACATTAGTTAAGCTGGGATGAGGCCTTTCCTACTCAACCCAAGTGCTTGTTGGTGCTATTTATAAGGCTTATGTGTAGGTGATTAACATAATTTTTACCGTGAGATCAAAGATATTAGAATTATTTCATCAGTGATGAATTAATAATTTCATTAGAATTAACCCAACGAAATCCTTCATCTGATTAGGACTGAATAAATCATTTGATGTGCCCCTATGATTCATACATACATTCTACTTCTTTAATCGTAGGATGTACTTCTTTTTACGTGATTTTTTTTTTCTGTCTTGATATACTTTATGCTCTATTTTTTTTACATGTATGAATTTTTAATAGAGTTATCAGTATATGATTAATATCTAGACTTCCTTAATATGGTGAGACTTAAGTTTCGAAGAAGACTTGGCCCAACTTAACGCGTCGGAAGTTGGATTTGTCAGCTTATATATATTGGGTTTCTAAACGTGTTCTTCATTTTCAAAACAATAGAAAGAGTAATTATATATAATATATAGAGCAATCAAAATGGTTAGTCTAAAAGGTTGAGAATCGATGGGTATTGTTTTGTGAACATATGGCCATGTGTTGCATTTATTTCACCAAACTATTTAAACTTTATAAAGTAATTACTTGAAAATTGTCTCCGGACCAGCACAAGCAGAAGGATAGGATGACGAAATGAATTGAAAAACTTCGCTCAAATAACAATTTTTCCAACAACTGAAGGTTCCGGAAATGGAGATGCCTTCTGAAACACGTTACTTGATTTTAATGCTCAGTTTTCGTGTCAGGTACAAATGTTTAAGTGGAATATACGACTTTTGTAGAATTGTTGTAATATTTTTTAGTTCACGAGATATCCACACACCACAATTTTCGAACCAATGGAATCTTTTAGTTTAGCTAGAACTAAATTCTCAATTTATTCAAATGCTCTAATATATCTCAAACTCAGCCAAGGCTGTTGGAACTCATATCAGGAACAGAACAACGGGTATGGCTATAGTTATAATCTTAGGGAACACCGCAATTGCTTCAGGATTTTGGGATACGAAACCCATTCAGGAAGACGATCTTCAAGTGCTGAGGCAAGTTCACAACATTAAAAATCTACAATGCTCGTCCATCATATACAGTGTTTATTCTTCAACTCGCTCTACCACCGCAACTGTCATACAAAAAGACCTCTGTACATGCAGTCATATCTATTCATCTACATCATTGCGACGCCGGATCCTTGAATCCGAGCAACAACCATTCGTGCTTTGTGTTACTCGTACGATATACATGCTACAGTCATTCACAATATCACATCCCATGCTTCACAGAAGTTTTCTCCTCGTGAAGCTGTACAGCATAATTACTATTCCGATAGCTTCATAATTTTGATCTGAGAATGCCTTTGATGCCACGCAGAGGGGAATGCCGTCGAGCAGAGCCTATCGGCTGTCCATTCAGGCAACTGGAAAATCTCACGTCCCATCCTTCTACATTCTTGGGCACGCAGACGTCAAATAGCATTTTTCCCAGAACACTGTGAACACTGATACCGGGGGTGTTGCTCATGAGAACAGATTTCTCTGCCCTTTCATCCTGCGGAGGCTCAGACACATTACCATTGTGATGCTCGCCCGTCCCCGACACAAAGAAGTGGTCGCCTGGCCCAGAAGCAACTTTCCTTAAGCTTTGGTTTGAGTCAACAGCAGCCTCTTGGAGGTCACAGATCATTTCAGATATCTCATCATGCATAATATCCTCCAGCTGGTGGCTTCGATGAGGGTAAAGTGAAGCCGCCTTTTCGAGCAAATTGGTCACATCAGCCCTGTATTGCATTGGATAACGATCATAGTGACCTGAAATGTCAGATTTGGAAAATATCTCAGTTTACAACCTCTTAGGAGACAGAGGACAATAAGAGCCACAGAAAATGACCAGAATGCCATAGACTACCTCAAAGAAGGAAAGAAAAGAAAACTATAGTATCTCAGAGATAAGAAAGGCCATAAAACATCATATAGCCAGTGAATGTATATGAAAACCATAAAATCGATAACAAGCATCAGCCTATTCCAACTGCCAAAGACAACCATCGGTTGCCATGGAAATGGTTTGGTGAACTATTTGTACCACCAGCTATGGCCTCTCATCTAGACAGCAATAAGCCAGGCAAAGGATGACATGGTGCCAAAATAAGCATGTCAATTTTTTATTCTTTCCGGAAGAATGCAGATTTTTTCTGCATCAAAATAACAGTCTGCGAAGAGGATCATTCAACACCTTTTTCTTTGAAGCTGAAAATCAGTACTTGCCAATTTCAATACTTGAGATGACTAATCACTCGCAACTAAAGAATAAAACAAAAAAAAACTCGGTGTTGACCGAGTTCTCATGAATTGTTCCAGGCATCTTTGATCATAGGTCTGCCAAAATGCCGATTACCAAGAAACAAACTTCTCAAGATCACCCCACATGTTATATTTCAAGCTAATGAGATGAAGTGGAAGCAAACCTGCGTGAGGTGAACCATGATAAGTCACAAGGTTAACGTCTCCGCCGAGATCTTGTAAATGTTGAGCAAATTTGGTGATAACTCTATATGGCGCTAGATGATCATCACCAGAACACAAAATCAAATATGGAGCTTCCAACTCCTACAACAAAGAAAAATTCGATGGGTGTCAGGAAATCACAAAAAGACACGTTAAAACAAGTCGGACGACAGTAAGTAACTCACAGTTGAGGAGTACAGAGTTTGCCAATACTCGGATCTTTGACAATCGAATCTGGTAAGGTACAGACCACGGATCGCAGAGCCAATCCCTTTCGCAAGCCTAGACACAATCTTCAAAGGACCAGGCATTCTCTGGAAAGCGGGATGTAGAGCAAAACGGGCACCCAAATCACTTGTAAAATCCAACGGGCCAGAATCATAAATATTCCCACACAAACAGCTCCTTATCAACCGGCTTTCCTCCTTCGCAAAATTCAACAGAAAAAACACGAAAACATTCAGCACAGTCATTCCACCTGAGGTAGAAGTATCCCAAACAACAAAAACACGAAACAACTCGTACATACCAGAGTAAGGTGACATTCCATCTTCCCTTGAATAATCTGCATCACACTAAACCAAATTACTTTCCGAAACCACAAACAGTAGCACCAATCCAATTAGCGAAAGGCGTATCCATTCCTGACCTGATAAGCCTTATACATGCAAGCTTTCGGGCCACCGGAAAGCGCGACGAACACGACGGGGCAAGGCCTAACCCTGAGCTCCTGCACAGGCAATCAATTCAGTCCACAAGTGAAGCAAACCAACCAGATAGCTACCTTAGACTAAAAAAAACAAACAAAACAAAAAAAGGGTTACCAGTTACCTGGACGAGCTCGCGGAGGAGAAGTGAGGCAACGGAGAAGGCGCGTTCGGGATAGAACCTGCACGCGCCGAAACCGAACCAAAAATCAATCAATCAACTACTAGAGGGGATCAAAAAGGAAGGGGGCGCGTGAGAGAGATACGTACGCGCAGAGGAAGCCGGGGAGGGAGACGAGGGAGCTCCAGCCGAGGGAGGAGTACAAGTCCACGTGTCGCTCAACCAGCTCATCATCAACCGAAACCCACCCGAACAGGACAACTATCCCTTTCCCGCCTCTTCTCCTGCGCTTTCCCCAAAATACCCTCCCTCCTTCTTCCGCTCCGGCCATCTCCTTCTCCCTCTCCCTTTGCCGAGGTGGATTTCGCTCGCTCGCTCGCTGGGGATTATCTTCTGCGTTCTCCGTTTCGTTTTTTGTTTTTTATTTAATTATTATTTTTCTGGTGGGGATTAATGCAATGGGTCTTTTTGTCGTCTTCCTTTCTTTGTGTGTGTGTGTGTGTGTGTTTTATTTTATATTGCCTGGTGGTACTGGTAATTGTTGGGGAAGTGAGCGTTATGTAACAATATTTAATTCGAGAATTTTATTGTTCAAGGAGTTCAACTCATATTTTTTAATAAAAAAATTGCCTCTAATCTCGTGCTTATCTAGTCAGTTAATCCATAAATCTGTGTCCATTGCCCAGTCAGTATTTTAGTTTTTATCCTACATCCTCGTTACATGAGGTAGACAAAGAGGACTTAAACACTAATTAACAGATTCGTAGGGAACTCTTGTTTGATTTTCCGTTGGTTATCGCTTTGGATTCAGTGAGAATGTCTAAAAAGTAATTTTACTATCATGATTGTTTCTAAACCATCAAATGAAGATTTTGTCTTTAAAATTTTAATCTAAGGGTTATTTACGTTTGAGGGTATATTTGATATTAGACTAACTAACTTTATCTCTACTTATCTTTATTTTACTTATCAGTACTTAATATTTTGAAAAAAATTAAATATTATCCCAAATTTTTTTCAATTTACATGCAATTGAATTGAGATCTGATATGTGCTCCGAAATGCTGCTTCGACTTCATAACGTTTACGATCCAAGAAAGGTTTGTGCATCCATTTGCTCCATATGGTTTCCATTTGTATTCTCGTGATGGATCGATCATCCAATGTTTATAGTCCCTTCTTGCAGGTCAAAATCAGAATAAAGGTCGTTTCAGGATCACTTTGTGGAGGAGTAGCTGCCGAAGTGAGGAACACACCATCAAATTGGGTTATATTGGACAAGGAACAAACAAGAATGTAATTCATGGTTAAAACAGCAAAAGTTCAAGATTGAATAGCTTCTACTTGCCTATCTTTTTGCTTATGTTCCCCCGGGTAATTGCCCGACCAGGTATTATTCATTGTAATATTGTTACAAGTGAATGTATGTTTTGATACTCAATTTAGTAATATTGATATCGATGTACTATAATAGTAGTACCAATGTACTATAATATTGGTATCTCGTTACTGTAATATTAGTACTGATATACTATAATATTGATAATGATGCACTATAATATTAGTACTCTATTATTGTAATATTGGTAATCCGTTAATGTAATATTGTTACCCTTTCCGGCAACAATTTTTTGAGTCGTTGCTTGCGAGTTGATGTGGGTGGTATCTTGACGATTGTTTTCCTTCGTATTACAGATATTCAAACAAGTGAAGATTATAGGTTTTACGCTATCTCAGCTAAATTCCCTTAATTGAGCAACAAGGACAATACAATAGTCTTCCAGTTCTCTGTCAAGCATGAGCAGAAGCTAGACTCTGGTGGTAGCTAATATGAAGTTGCTCAGCGGAGACGAAATTTGGTGGTGACACTCCTTACAGGTTGATAATTTTTCTCTCACTCGCGTTCCTTAATTTTTATTTGGCAGGTTTAGTATTTTTAGAGATTTAAGTTTTGAATATTTTGGCATAATTTTAGGAATTAGTATATATTTTGAATGATAATTTCTCTTTTTTTTGCTTTCCATACCTAAATTTTCTATTGTTAATAAATATTACTATACCAATTATACCTTAAAATAAAAATATTATTCTTTAATCCCCACCATGAGGACTATCTCTAGTTCCCACTAAATCTTAAGTGTTTGTGACTCTTAACAAAAATCTTAAATTACATTCCAAATCTATACCATGTGTGTATCCAGTTTAATTTTGGTTTTGAGTCGAATTATTTTTTAAATGACAAAATTTTCAAAATTAATATTTATAGATATATTTTTAAGTATTTAAATCGACATATTTTAATTAAGATAGAATAATTGTAATTAATTTATACATTTTCATGAGCTCTCGGGGGCATCTTTTACTTTCCTGCTGTTGTTGAAAAGGCCAAAATATATTATTTTGGCCCGAAGGCCCATGGGCCTGTAACTCCTTAAGCCTAATACGATTAGTGTCACTTTGCAGTTTGCACGTCACTCTTCTAGATACCGGAGAGAGAAAGAAGACTCGCAATTTAGATATGAATATTTTTCTACCAAAAAAAAAATTATATATGAATATTCTGGGATCATAACTCGGTAGAAAATTAAGGGAGCGAAATATCAGAAGCTGAAATATCAGAAAGGACTCTTCAAAGTACGCTTAGAGTTCAGAAATTTGGTGCGTACTTGACGAAGAGGAAGTAACCAAGACGCGTACGCTGGTTTGGCCGAAGAAATTAAGATGGAATGCATATAGGTGATATCAATGGCTTACAAGTTTCATATGTGAACTTGATTTTTACCTAATGTTAAAATTTCATATTCTAATTTAAAATATTAAGAAAACTAAGAGAGCCATTCTTATCACTAATCATTCCCTAATACACATTTGCTTGTAAATATCCTTATTATCCCTGCATACCAAATAACCAGGTAATAAATAATAACCAATAATGCACGAGTTTTTTTTAAAGGAATTTTACGTAAAGGACAAGTCACTCCAATTGGTCCGAGTGCTAAAGAGTCTGAATAACTTAATAATGTTTTATCTTTAAAACACTTTAGACCAAAATTTTAATGTTAGATATTGAATTCTAAAATTTTTGTCAAGTCCTTAATCTTGTAATTTTAGACCAAATATTTTTTACTTTATGTTGAAGTACGAATGTAAAGAATATTGTCCAGTAAATAGGTCCTAAAATAATTTGACTCGGGAGCCATTTTAAAAGGAAAAAAGAACGACTAATTTCAAAGCCAATATTAAATTTAACATCACAGATCACATACATACATACCCATTAACCCCTATCCCATCTGTCGCATGTGATGAAGGTCAAAACAGAACAATTAAACAAATCACCAAAACCCATAAAAAAGTGTAAAAACCTTCTTTTCTTACTCCCTCACTTTCAACCTCCAAACCTCATTAATAAGCAACATTCTTCTATACTCTCCCCATCACAACCACCACTACCAATAACTAAGGGATTGTCCCATTTTAATTAATTGGCATCAGATCCAAAGCACCTTTGGGAACCCACCCATCCATCTTCCTGCCTTGCACGTGCAAGCCTCTACTCTCCCATCATTTTTATCCCCAAACTTAATTAATTTTTTTTATTATAGAACCATGCATTTGCATTACCACGAAAAGCCTTTTTTGTACTTTGGGGAAAGGAATCCAAACAGAGAGAGGGGGTCCCTATTGGGATTGCTTTGTTATTATGTTGCCACGTTTCCGCCATGCCCAAAATGATTCAATTCCTCGATTTCACTACCCCTCGCAGGTTTCACTTCTCCTCTCCCTTCCTTCCCCTTTGATTTTAGTTATATGTATAACTGATTATTATTCGATTGAAACTCAAACTATGCTACCAAAACTTTTAAAGACAGTATTATTTAACCGAGAGAGAATATTCGTTTGGAATTAAAAAGAAAAGAAAAAGTAATATTGGGCGCCTAACCCAGTGGGTCCCCACAGAAGAACGGGCGAGACGGTTATTTCGGCAAAAGCAATCATGACCTGATCTGGGAGGTGAGAGAGAGAGAGGAGGAAGAATATTCCGAAATCTGATAAGCCGACGAGTGAAAACGAAATAAAAGGTAAACGATAAAAACATAAAAAAGGCAGGCCAGCCGCTACTGTACTTTGCCGGACGGAGAGCGATCTCTTCCTCAGAATAAAAAAGAGAGGTCATCGAAAAAAAAAAAGAATTTTTAAGTGGAAAAAAAGTAACAAATAATGACATCCGAAACCGGCCAAACGGAACATTCAAAACGAAGCACAAACAAATTCCACTTTTTCCAAACGCCCCCCCGCCTGCAATATTCCTCCATTGATCTACTTGGATCAACCGTGCACGAGTTTTGAATTTATAATAATTTTGTTGTTGTTCAAAAATATAGAACTGACTCGAATCTAAATTAATCAGTCGTCATTCAAACTCCAGCTGTAATTTAGCTCAAAAATATACTAGCTAGTCTTTAACATGTTAATAGAGTGAGGATATTCTGGATAATAGGAACTATATACAATGATTGTAAAAAAGAAAGTACTTTGCCCTCTATAATAAGTTAACCCCAAAAAGCCTAAAATTGAGAAGGGAAAATAAAAGGTGAAAAAAGCGAATTCTACGTGGTGTGAGAATTCCTGCCATTTGGTCAGTCGATTCAGTTCTCTCTACTCTCGCGCTCCTTCTTGATGTGTCTTCAACTGAACCCACTCGTACCGGCCGCCCTCCATAGGCACCTCGTTAACGAAATCGAAATTATACCTGCACCAGTTCAATTTTAATTTAAAAAATAAAAAAA
>SOPF01028073.1:0-20000 GCA_012979155.1 Hypericum perforatum | reverse complement strand
CATGAGAAACACTTTAGGGACGAGAAGAAGGTGGAAATTACCCACCCCGCCACGCCGTTGAGATTCTCCAGAAATAACTATTTTGTTTCAAAAGAGTGAAAAGATTTAACAAAGGTACCATTATTGTAATAAAAGAACCAGTATTGTAATAAAAGTACCAAAACTAAACATAAATGAACCATTATTGATGAAAATAGGTACCAAAATTATCAATAAAGGTACCAATTTCTGGGCATGACCTTTACTCTGCGAATTAGCCAATGATGAATCATAGTTTTCAGAATTGTTTGGAGATTGCATTGTTGTTGTAGCTTCAAAATGTATATAGATAGTTAACTATCACGGTACGTGAACAACAAATTGATTTACCTTCGTCGGGCACCTTTGAGGTTGACAAATCCATGTTTAATTCGATGAAGATGATAGTTTCTAAGATGATGGTTATGAATATTTGGGGATAATTGCCTAATTGAGATTAGAGTTGTTAGGATATTGAATTATAGAATTTAAATTTCAAATTTCAAAGGGAGAGAATTGGAAGAAGGATTTGAAGGTTACGAGATTTGGGGATAAATTTTGCTCTAGGATTTCATATTTCAAAGGAAGTGGAGGAAGCTGAAGAGGACTTACAAGATGGAGAGGATTTTGAGGAGGGAGTAGATGAAGATGAGGAAGAACAAGTAGAAGATGAAACGAAGATGGAGAAGTATTTCTTTTAGGATTTTTAATGATTGCCTTTTTGTGTATAAAGACTATTATGCCCTTTAAAAAAATAGTCCGCATGGTGGGGATGGATACTAATCCGCACCTAATCTTGACTCGTCCAAAATAGCACATAGCAAATTGTCATACAAAAACTTTCTCAAGGTAAAATATCTGTTATAGTTAGTAAAATTGTATTTATAATAAAATTTGAAACTGTTCCATTTTAGAATGTTATTTGGTATGTTCTTGAAATTGTTGCTGCTTTTCTATTTGTTAAAAGTTATGGATACAAATCAACTTTGCAGTTGAACTTTTATTGATTTATAATGCAATTCTAACGCCATACAAATAAATGATTTTTTCAAAATATCAAAAAAAATACGGCAGTTTCCACAGCAATTTAATAGATTTACTAAACTTAATTAATTTGAATATTATTGAAATTTGATTATAAGTGTGCAAACACATAATTTTAAGGGTTTTTTGGGATAATTTTTTTGGTTAATAATTTTATTTCATCATAATATTTACATACTCACAATGATTCGTCTGAATTTCCTTCCAAAATACAAATTTCTGTATTGATTCACTTCTCGTGATAGAGTGAACTAGGGGACATTTTTTATTTTGTCTTGTCTCGGTTGTTTTTGTTTTGTTTCGTTCTTGCAATTTGTGTATTTTTCTCTTCAATTCTAATATAACTTCTACGTATAAAAAAAAATACGAATTTGTGAGTGCAAGCTTCGTAGAAAAGACCTACCACGGTAAAATTCTGTTTGAAACCCATGGTAGCAAAGCTAAAACTTGATCGGAAACTCCAAGACTTATTACAAATCAGCCATTTTTTTTTCAATGGAAATTTTAATATGAAATTAGAGTATATTGAACAGGTGTACCATTTTTCTCACACAACCATCGTCTATCATGTTACCAAAATTAAAAATCATGTAAATTTGGATCCGATCAATTTTCCTATAAAGAAAATCAACCTTAAGTTTTAAATATTAATTTTTTGTCTTGGGATTGTACGAAGATGCGTAAGGGATAGAATGTTTCACCACGCAATGCAAATAATGACCAAGAAAGGATCAGTAGCATCTCAACGTGTTCTGCACGTGGAAACCTTCTTTTCATGTGATTTCGTTTTCAATTAGATATGGTTTCCGAGGCCAGACAAGGCCACAGGAACTCGATTACTTAGTTTATATGTTAGCTTTAATTTGCCTAATTAATCCCGACAATTCAAATTTAAATGGTTTAAGTAATGAATTTGAATTTGCCTAACCACGTTCTTTAGTACATGTTAATCTCGTCCAGCAACCCGTGAGACATAATCTTTGGAGGATTCTTCGTACAATATTAAAATGGAGAATCATCATCGACATTTAGATCGAGAAGGTATGCTCATTTTTTTTTAATAAATAAACTATATGTTCCTCAACAAATATCTACCACAAATGGTTACACTAAATATACAAAAAATATTGAATGCTCGTTAACGTTTATCAAGACACAAAAAATAATGCCAAAAATATGTACCCGAATATTGCACCAGGAAACACACCTAGCTACAACGGTATGGCCGTTCTCGAAGGTGTTCAATAAAATTCTGTTTCTTACAGTTTTTTCTTATGTTTCGCGTCATTAGAAAAATGAAACAATTTAGATTATTCTAACTGATAAAAAAATTTAATGCTAAAGGTAGTGTTTTGAATTTAAATTCTGTAAATAAAAAACAAAATAACGTCAAATTAGTAGCATATTAAAAAAAATTAAAAATTCATGTGCCGGGAGTATTTTTCTGGGCACATGTAAAATCAATAAGCTCCATTTCCTTCAGATAATATGCACCAACTTTCCGTGCTTACTTGCGTGTTAATCCAATAATTAGAATTTGATTACGCACTAAAACAACGTAAAAACAAGTACATTTAATCAAAAGATACAAGATGTTAACATATTAGAGGAGTTAAAAAGACAATTTGGTTTACATAAGAAACCAGAAAATGTCAAATTAAAGAATATCTGGATTTTTCTTCTTTATAATTATTACAATCAATAGTACTACAATTTTAACTCGTATGGATTTTATGAATGTAACCAAAAAATGTCTTCTCATTTAGTTCGTCTTTTGTCTGCCTTGGAAAATTCTATTCCTGAAATTTCTTCTGGTCCCAACTTGGTGTTATCGTTAAATCCGTTAACGGAATGAGGAGGGGACCGCCGTGTGGGCAGCCCGGAAAGAGCGGCCGGAATCAACCTCCGGGTTGCCAGCTAATTGGCCACTTCGATCAAAGGTGGAATATGACTACGACGCCTGGTGTGCTCGTGGGGTCTCCCAACTTGCCTAAAATGGAGCCAAATTTTAAAAATGGATAAGTTCAATTTAATACTTTGTGATTTCATATTTTGGTTGAACAAGAAGCACAAATTTAAACCTCTAACCACTGGCCAGAGACCCAAGTGGGGAATTGTCGTCAAAGATTGAATATAATACTAGACTCTCAAGTCGGTTCATTTCAATTTTGGTTGTTTGTATTCGGTAGCCATTAGTGTCAATTGGGTAAGAAGTAATTTGGTGAAATTCATTAGTATTATCAACTATAGAGCATTCCTTATTATTGACTCATGTTTACATGGTACACGTCAAAGATTTGGAGGTGGTGGTGAATTGAGGAAAGGAGGAAAGAGAGGATGAGAAAGTGGAGGGTGGAGAGAGAGAGAGGCTAAAGATGAAGTTTTAATTTTTTTTTTTTGCAAAAATAAATATATTGGGGATTAAATAAATATTTTATCACAGTTAATCTGGACGGACAAATGTCCTACACCTCTGTTAAAAATTGATGGTCAATCATAGGACACTAAATTACCAATTGTAAACTACATTATTCTTCAGAAAAAATATGACATCTTGGCGAGAATTCTTTTAAATTTGGAAACCCACAAAATATTAAAGTGAATTTGTCTTTGAAAAAATGTGGCCGCTGAAATTGGTGGAAATGTCATGTTAAATTAGATTTCAGTTGGTATAAAGAAAAAAATTAGTATAATTAATTCCTTTATAATATGCGTAGATCAAATAATTAAAGATTTTATTTTAAGCATAAGTATCAAGTTGAACTTCATAGGTGTATTATATTAAGGTTTGTTGTTCTTTGTGATTGATCTAATTTGACTCTAAATTAATAAACTAAAAAAAGAGTTGTGCGTATTGTGAAACGCCTGCAATTTTCTGAAATTTCTGATTCTTGAGCCTCGGATATTTCGTTGGGCAAATCGTACGTAATTGAGTAATAACTACGGTGGCAGATTTTTTTTAGATGAATCACTTTGGGTGTTTTTGGGGGTGCATAATAATGGTACTTGCTGAGGTTACACAGCAACTGGTGACGTATTGGAAATTCGGATTCAGCCCTACTCGCAGTTATTCTTTTACCATGTAGTAGGGTTATGTGATTTATATTTGATAAAAGAAAAGTATATAATGTGTGATATAGGGTTCAATTTAAAGTATGTACCCATAAAAGAGATTGAATACATCAATGCTTCATTATGATTCGTGAAATAATGTGGGTTACGGTTGACCAAAAAAAATAATGTGGGTTAAGAGATCTTTGCCTAGCTTATTTCTCAAGGAAGAAAATGGATCTCTATATTATCTAAAAAAGTTATAGTACCAATAATTATTTAAAATTAACTATTAGATGGGTTCATCTAAAACAAATTTAAAAAAAAATCAAGTTCTATATTGAAAATACAATCGTGAACCCAACAAATTATATTCATAGTAAAAAATTTTGTACTTGGTAACTTGTGTGTTCATCTTTGGTTGGACGGAAAGACGGTGTTCTCGGCCCCAATCTTGGACCAGAAAGTCCTAAAACAAATGTCTGAAAAGTGTCCGAATATTGTCCAATAATGACTTTCTAGTCTCTAGCTAGGCACTATAGATAAATAAGATGCATTAGTCCTATATATAACTCTATGAAGCCTGGGAAACTAGTGTCCACCTCAAAATCCCAAAACCAAAAAGTGAAATAATTGCGAGGGCGGTTTCGTCCGCAAGGCAACTCTTTTCCGGGCAACAATATCTTTTTTTCTGACTAATTACGCTCATTACTGATAATTTTTTTTGGTTAAACCATCTAGTATCCGATTCCATTGGACCGACTACTCCAGATTCGAGCCAGGTGGGAGCCCTAGGGGTGGCAAAGCTCTCCCAACAAGAATTTTAACACTGCTGCGTTTTCAAGACTCGAACTCGAGACATTGGTTAAGTTAGGATGAGACCCTTACCACTCAACCCAAGAGCTTGTTGGTGCTCATTACTGATAATTAGGTTACGATGGAAATTCGTTGTAAAAAATATCGAGTTCTAAGCAAGGTAAATTTTTACTTTTAAGTTATACCCGTCAATTATCGAAAATGGACCTCCGTCAAACCATGTATCAAGTGGCATTTGGCTTGTAGTTATCTTGTATTTACTCAGGTCATATAATTTTGATAATAAGTAGAATATTGTCAGATATTATTTTATTAATGACTTTTCTAATTAATTTTATTACATTGTTGAGAATTCGATTCCATATTTTTTTTTAAGTAAATCCAGCTGTTGAGATCGTACAAACCAGATGTAGGTAGAATTTGGAGTTATATCAGGTCTTCCAGTGTCAAATTAGAAAAGAAACAAAATTTTCCACAAAAAAATATATAGAAAAAAAGGTACGTAACCACCAGGTAGAAACATGATCACGCAAATACTAATGGCGGGCGTACAAATGTTCCTCGAAAGGAAAATCCACGGCAGACGCACTGCGGTGTGAAGAGTTGTCGATTTGCAATAATGATGGTTGATGATAACGACACCGTTTTTACAGAATTGAAGCTGCCCTTCCTCGGATCCCATTGACAAATCCTTTTCCGGCAGTTATGGGCCACCTTCATCAACAACAAACCTTAACCAAATTAGCACTAGCATTTTAATTCTCTATTGATTTCAAAGCTGCCACTAAAAAACTGGTGGCCCACGGGGCAGGGTAGGGTCCGGTCCGGTTCAAGTAGTAAATGATAAGATCGGAATCAAGGTTCCACCCTGGAATAGATATCTACTTGGAAAAAAGGCAGGGTATGGAAAATTGAAGAGGTTTGTTCCTGCAGAATTGCCCCAACGAGGTATCCATCTGCTGCAAATTGGTTTGGCTCGTGTATAAACAACATGATTTACTAAATCTCAGAGGGCGGAAACCGCTACTCGAACGTTAAATGAGGACAGTTCGTGTATTTGATTATGGAACTATAACCTGATGGTGCTTCTAAATTTATAGGGGGAAATGTGATATAGAAAAGATGCGTACATGGGAAAATTTTAGTGCGAGAAGTTCTCTGAATTTGGTTGTATGAATTTATAGGCCTTTCTTCACTACGAAGAAATTGGGCCTCTCCTTGTTTGCTGACTCAACGTCACCCGGGGATGCAACGGCAACAACAACTCCTTGGTCCTTAACAGCATCAATCACCTCAGCAAATTCCTTGAAGTCCTTCAAACTGTGAAAGAGGTAGGTGACAGTGAGAGTGATGATCAGTAACTTGGCACTTGAACCAAATTTCAACAGGAAATGAAGGCGTTGACCTATAGCACATGTGCGTTATAAAGGAGCACGGCAAATAGGCGCACGCAAAACAACAGCAGAAAATGGAAGTTGCTTGTGTTTTGCAGTTTTCCAAAGATGTGGGTCTGGTGAATGCTCATTATCGGGGCATTTCTTGTTGTTCTCCTTGTAGCCAGATGTTTGAATTCTATCCAGCGAACCGTGTCGAATTCTTATTGACTTATCTATTTCCTTTTTTCCTTTTTATGAATTTTACAGAAAATTAAGCTTGTTTGTCAATACCTGGTTGATAATATCTCTTCACGTCGCTGCTGCCGTTCTTCTTCGGTGATACCCAATAGGTACCTCAACAAACTGCAAAGACAAGTATCAATTGGCAAGAGTAAGAACAATGTAATGAGCGGACGCAGAGAAAATTAAGAATCAGCAGAAAATTAAGTGCTCCAGGGTCCTTGTTTAGCAACAAGTAAGCTCTGCCACTAACTGCAAATTTTGGAATACTGTTGCGATTACTGCAATCTTCTTCTAAGAGAGATCACCTTCAACAAACAATATCGACCAAATGTTTGTCATGCATCAATTTATGCATGTTTGCCACATACCTTGTGTAACCTTTGGCATCAGGTAGTTGATATGAATCCACATCTCCAATGGTTCCAATAATTGCTTTTGTAAGTGTGTCCTTATCCATGTCCAACTTCCGTAGAAAATCACCAGTTCCATCATAAATATCAAGTGTCTTCAACAAGTTGGGGTCTCGATAGGACAAGTAGGAAAAGATTCCTGCATAGATAATAAGAGGAAGTGTCACACCCGAAAAGGAACTTTAATTCAAGGGGATAAACATTGCAGATATCCTACCCGAATGAGTATCAAAGTCACAAAACCCCCCATATGCCCCACCGCTGACTCGAACATGATCCCACAGCCATGTATTACTTATGTGTTTCGAGATAACATATGCACTTCCGTTGAGCTCATAACCAGCGTTATACAAATTAGCAGCCTTTCCAACATAATTGACCTGTAAAACAAGCATGTTAGATATAATTTCAAGGGAAGAAAATCAAACGGGAAAAAGGAAGCCACCCAGCTCACCTGTGTAGGGACCACAATAGCCTCATTTCCATGAGGAAGCCGAGCATCCCAATTAGCAGCTATGACGGGAGTGCTAGGTAGCAAATCCAAAAACTTGCCAACATACTTCTCTGAAGCTGTAAGATTCTTTCCGTCCGCAGTCATGTTTATCAAACAACCATTCTTTGATAACAAGGAGGCACGGATCTCCTCAAGAGACGAAGAAACTCCAGCCCAATCTTGATCAACTCTTTCCTCCAAAGCTTGAAGGAATTCCAAGTAACTACACAGCTCATAGGAATTAGGTTTACAAGAGTATTGACGTGCTACCTTTACAAAGAAACATGACATTTTTTAAATTACCAACACCGCCTATCCAACTTATTTATTGGGGTTGCATTAGCATGCAGAGAATTCCAACATCGTTTTTGATTCATAAGAACAACTAGATCTTCATGAAAGAAAGCAGAGGAAAAGACTCAAAAGATGTGAAATCAGTACAATGGATGGAGCTAAGTAAAAAGAAAATATTAATGAAACCGAAAGAAACATTAAACTTGGTAACAACTTCTACCTGATTCCACCCATTTGTTCAGAAATCCACCCAGCAACATTTAGTTTTGCATTCATCCTTGCTGCTGCAATTCCATGGCCGCTGCCTCTTAATTGGTCCTATAGAGAGAAGAGGCCACCATGATTAACTCTTACATTGCATTATTTGTCTGATTCCTCATACAAAAAGATCCTCAGTACCTCCATTCCTGCTTTGCTTTGAGAAACAAACTGCTTAAAACGTTGCTGGTCTGTGAATTGGACCTCTTGCAGAACAATGTTAACCTTTAAAAGAACAAAGAACCAGCACAAATATATCAGCATGAGCTACTTAATTGTGAATCACCAAGGATGTGGTATAGAACTAAAAGATTAAGCCGAACAAGGATAACAATACATTCCAGTTCATCAAAGGGTAATTATTCCCCAACATGGTGTAGTAGTACAGTTAGTGCTGAAGTTGGCAAAAAAAATGTCAAGTAGTTGCCACAAAGTGTTCAACAAGGCAATATGTTATTTAGTGCAAAGCTGTAATTATCTAAATAAGCTTTAGAGACTGTTATTCAGTCGAAGCATATCTCAGATCCAATTCTGCTCACTACTGGATGAATGGAAAAGATAAAAAGATGAGCTTCATTCTATATGAACCAGATTAAAGTTATATAACCTGAGTGAAAGATGCTATGGTAAATTGCCAAAAGTCAGGGAGGAAGCCACATTGATCCATTCAACCTACCATTATATTCACTCGAACCCACTAGCAATTTGCGGACATATATGAAACGACTTTTGAACCAGGGTGGGGTGGGTGCTCACAGACCTCATAAAATTGCATTCTCACTGAATATAGAAGTTAATTAGGATAAGCAGAAGAAGAAGCATAACCAGGCTAAATAAATCTTCAGTTTGTCCCGCCATGGCTTTTCCTTGAACAATCAAATGGCTACATGGATCTTCCTGACCCCTGACTGATGATGTGAATGGATAAATTGATATCCCGCCTGTTTTTCTTCCAATCAACTGATTGAGTTGTACAAATGTCAAATCCTTTGTACCCATCTCT
This sequence comes from Hypericum perforatum, assembly GCA_012979155.1. NCBI lineage: Eukaryota > Viridiplantae > Streptophyta > Magnoliopsida > Malpighiales > Hypericaceae > Hypericum > Hypericum perforatum. The sequence goes on along the minus strand of SOPF01028073.1, from coordinate 10,994 downwards.
AATAGGGATTGACTGTCGTCAACATTAAGAAAAAGAAAAGACAAAAAGAATGAACAAGATTGAAATTTCGGTATTCAAGAAAAAAATGAGAGAGTGCATGACTGTGCATCCACATAGAGGACATTTCCAAAGAGAGAATGCATCTGAGCTTGAATGCTTGTAAGAAGCATGAAGCCAGACAACCAAAGAAAATGAAATGCATGGATTTGTATCCAGAATATACATGAGAACCTTTTTGAAGAAGCATATGTGAACCTTTGACATGGAAATCAATCACAAGAGTAAGATAACCTTTTTTAAAGAAGCACAAGTGAACCTTTGACATGGAAATCAATCACAAGAGTAATACAAGATGTGCAAATATTTAATTGAAGGTAGTCGCATACCAGAAAAGGGGAAGCAAAGGTAGAAGTTCTTGTTTCAATGATCTTGTATTGAATACAGCTTCAGCGTAGATGACATCATTGGTGAAGAGATCATGTTGTAGAACCTTCACTCCATTGATATCACCAACCTATTATCAGTAAATGGATGCTTAGTGAAGTTGAAGACGTCTGTATTAATGAAAGGATATAGGACTGTGAGTTGCCAGGACCTTCAAAGGAACACGTGCAGGCTCTTTAGGAATATCCTGCAGAGAGAGGGATGGTACACTTTTCAAGGCCTCGGGAGGATCGGGAGTCTCTTGTTTCAACCTTAGCTCCTGCGTGGCTCGAGCTAGTTCTGCAAGATCTTCTTGCGTCATACTTGCTTTAAGTTTCTCCAAGGTTTCTCTCTCAGAGGTTTCATCTAGAGAAGCCATATCTGGATCTGGCTGGAACATGATAGTGCAATCATAATTAAGCATAAGTTCCAGATAACTATAAAAAATAAAAGAAACCTCTCAAGTAAAACAACTCACCTGCATCTCCACTGTAACACGATGGGGATTCAATAAGATGAACTTCTTAATTAACGGAGAAAACACAGCTTTACAACCTTCGTTAGCTATTCTTGCTTTAAGATCTTTCAGAGGGTCTTCATACTTCAAAGGCTCAAAGGGGTCCATATCATAAATCCATTTCCCCTGCAAGTAACAAAATAACCACATCAGTAATCATAAAAAGCAGCAGATATAGCAGGACAGAGACATAAATGGAGAAAATGCAAAACGCAAGACTGCTCACCATCGACTGGAGCATCAATGATAAACCACGGGGAAATGATCCAGTGTTCTTTTCTCTAAGAGAAAACTCAATTGTATTCATCGATGCCTCCACAGCATCAGCCTCAAATCCTTCTTCTGCCAACTTTTCTAGTGTATTTATGATCAGTTCTTCCACCTTGACGATGTCTTCTTCAGCAACATTTTTCAAACCCAAACTGAACTGAGGCTGAAGGAGCTCGTCTTCCATTCCACCCCCAATGATGGCATCTCCTAAACCACTCTCCAGCAGAATTTTCCCCAGAGGAGCAGTATGAGTTCCCAACATGAGATGATTCAGAAAGCTGAAGGCAAGCCCAGTTTCCAAGTCCAAGGGTTTATCAGAAAGCAGCCAATTAAGGCACACCATATGCTTCTTTTTCAAATCACCTTCAGCGGCTGGATATTTCTCAACAATCCTAATTGGCTCCTTGAAGAGTTTTTGTGGCTCAACTTTTGACTCATTAGGAGCAGAACTAGCTTCAAACAAATCTAGATACTCTGTGAGAGGGAAAGTGAGCGAGGTATTAAACTCCGCAGCATCAAAGACTACTAGCTTCTACCCAAAATGTGGCTCTTGAATAATTAACAATATGTCACTAAAAAATATTTCACAGCCCTGATCATTTTTTTCTACAAAGCCATAGGAGAAGACTGCTCTGGTCGAACTCACGACACCGGCTTTGACAAAATAATTAGTAATTAATAGGTCTGTTCAAATGACGATATTGTAACAGATGTGATGTAGCCCTTCTAGACAACTAAACAAAACTCGGAAGTTTTTTGCAGTAAATAGTACTTAATAGCTATTCGATTGTCGTGTTTTGCTGCTAGCCTATGCGCAAACTAACATCTCTACGATAGGCTTCAGAATACCCCATATGTGAAATCTTGCGTTGTAATGAATGATCGTGACATGTAAGAATTTAAAGGTATCTTTTTTCGTTTTCACAAACCCTGCCAAATTATCTAATGAGATAAAAAAGGATAAGTACCACTCAAGATCCTCAAGCGCTCAGTGGGATCATCATCCCCATAAAACCATATCCTTGCATTACTGGGGTGGTAATACTTGCGATGAAACTCCTGCACAATTACATCTTAGATCTGAATCATGGAAGCGCTACCAGGTCAAATGCAACTAGTAATGCAAAGTTCATAATCAAGACAAAACAGTAAACGAAGTTGGGACATCTGCATTCAGTTAAAGCAACGAACTATGCCATGTACTTTAATGTGCAAACAAAAAAGAAAAATGGCTATAAATTGATCCAAAGCATGCCAATAACAGGAAATAGCACGAGCTTGATGTGAATGACAACCTTGAATTGTTCAAACGTCAGTGTAGGAATATCTTTTGGATCCCCTCCACTATCGACACCGTACGTATTGTGTGGAAAGAGAGCCTACAAACACAAATGTGTTAAAGTTACTGAAAAATATAATTATATACATTAAAAAAGTTCATAAAAGAAAATTGCTACCTACAAATTAAGTTAAAAGACATACCAACTAAACCATGGGATTTTGATGACCCTGATTCAGAAAAGAGGTACAAGGTGAAAAGACGGAACAATTACCTGTTGAGCAACCCTCCCCATTATATTCTCAGGCTGAGAATAGACGCCCTTCATTTCATTGAAGACGACGCCTGGATAAATAAAAGGCAAACACATAGCAACAGAAATACATTATACAAGGTACTAGATCATTTGAGCAATTGCACCAGATAAGCACCAAAAGGCAGAGCACAACACGTCAGTCATAAACACAACCTTTATATGAAATTTCTTCTGAAGGATCATTGAGCTCAAAATGCCAACCCTCTTGTTGAAATGTAAGATGGTCCTCCACGCACTTTGGGAAGAACACAGCATCTAGGTAGACATCAACCAAATTGTAGAAATCCTGCACACAGCAGAAACTGCCCCAGGTTAAACCGCCTCACCTGCATTCCAAATCAGTCTCACATTTAAGTCACACCACTATGTGATTTAATCAACCTTAGCTTCACTCGTCTACCTTGGTGTTTGTGGAAGCAACTGGGTAGCACGTCCTATCAGGGTACGTGAACGCGTTCAAGAAAGTATGCAAGCTTCCCTTCAATAACTCGACAAAAGGCTCCTTCAATGGATACTTTCTCGACCCGCACAACACAGAGTGTTCCAAAATGTGAGGAATCCCGGTTGAGTCCTTCCTGCACATTCAAAAACACCAATAACTACCCCTAGCGCACAATCTAAACCGAATTACACGTTTATTAGGCCGAAAATGTAGTCAATTGAACACTTACGGTGGGGTTCGAAACACGATACCGAAGACCTTGTTCTCGTCGTCGTTAGAGACGGACATGACCTCGGCGCCAGTCTTCTTGTGCTTGAATAGCACGGCCTTAGACTTGCACTCGCTAATGAACTGCTCCGACACCTTCTCGAAACCTAGCCTATCCGCCGCGTCATCAGTAACCTCCGCCACATCTTAAAATTAACCGTTTGGAACTAATCAACACTAATTCCAACAATATCCAGAAACAAACAGGAAAACGGTATAGCCAGTACCTGGAGAGGAAGGGGCGAGGTGAGTGGCAACGGCGGGAGCGGGAAGATAGGAGAAGCGGCGGTGGAACCGGAGCGAGGACGAGGCGGCGGAGGAGAAAGAGAAGTTCCGGCGGGGGAAGAGAGACCGGCGGCGATGGAGGAGGCGCGGCGAGCCGGAGGGGAAGAAAGCGCTGGGAGGAGGAGGAGCTGTGGGGAGTATTCTCGGGATGAGGAACATTCTGTTGGGAGCTAAGTAGATTAATCGGAGGAGAGCGGCTCTCTCCATATATATCTCCTCCCTATCCCAAGGAGAAGAGAAGCTCGAGCTTGAAGGAAAGTGGGCGGGCTTTAGAAAGGGTTTTTTTGGGTAAATTATTCTTAGGTTACTAACTAATGGCCTTTTTTTTAATAGGGTCTTCAGTTTATTTGAATTTCATGTAGGGTCCTAGTTCAATAATAAAATATTGTTATGAAGTCGTTTGCTGTTGTCAGTATTTATTTTTTTATTTTTGGTCATTTAAAATAATTTTTATATCCTCTTATAAGAAAATCAAATCTTCTAGACGACGGTTGTGGTTACCGTCGTCGTCCAAGTCGACTCTCTTGAAATGGGTTTCAAATTGATCGTCGATCTGTTCCCCATTTTATCAATTCCCTGATCCTTTGATCCATTTCCAAATCCTAGCCAAACTCCTTAACCCCCAATCCCGAAGGATTGAAGGCCAGAGTTAGTTTCCATTGGGCCCTTGATTACATTGCTATGTGGTGGAGCTCTAAGTTTCAATAGAAAAGGATGGGATTCGGGTTATGGTGCTCAGAATAGGGAAAAACTCCATCTTTGACAAGTTCGACCTCAACCCTAGTTTGAGCGTATGACCTCGCAGTGTTAAAGGACGAGATGAAGAAAATTTTGCTTGATTTTTGGATTTGAATACTTGGTGTTTATCGGGTTCTGGTGTCATGTAATTTTAGGTTTTTTATTTGGGATGCCATGTGGTTAAAACTTAAAACGTATCAAACTATTGTTTGAGCTTTGATGTCTTAAAACACTTTAGAGTGTGACGTCGACTCGAATTACCACGTAGACTACAATCTTTACTCACGTGGTAGATGGCATTTAAAACTTTTAATAGATACTAATTTTAACTAAAAACTATTCAAGGGATATATATACATGAAAGTGGCTGGGTGGACAAATCGGATCACTAAAATGTTAACATATCAAAATTTGTGCACTAATTTGATACTGTTGACTCTCAAGTCTCGAGTCATATGGTCAAAGTGAATTTTCCCAAACTTATAAAACGGCGGTGGATGATTTTTCTTTGTAGATTTTCTCTTTACTTTATTGTCTTTTGGAAAAAATTAATCTTATTGATTATGAGAAAAGTATGATTGTTTAATTTTATGAGTTAGTGATACGATTACGTCCTGTCTTTGAAGATTGATGGTCGAAAAATATATATATTGCTTGGAGAATCAGTAACCTTTTCCGATTAATGTGTTCGGAAAAGTCATTGAAATTTATTCGGCTAGGACAAAATTTTCATTGTTTCTGAAATTCGGTACGGTTGTTGGATTGCAAGTCTTTCCGGTCATTACTACCGAGCATTAAAAAATAAATTATTTTTTGTATGAAGGCGAAATGATGTACAATTTTAGTGTTGAACAAAAATCTACATTCTTTATGCTCTCAAGTCCTAAAGATGTGGATGTTAAAGGCATACGGACGAACTCTCAATTTATGTCGCGTGACGCATGTGAAGCGATTAACATTGAACTACTAATTCAAATCCACAGACGCAAAAACCTCTCTCCTCTTGAAGACAAAAACCTAGACAAACCTTTGGAGGCGCCTCCGGCGCCTCCCCCCCCTCTTCCTCCCCTTAACCTCCTTCTTTCCTCCTCTTTTCTTCTTTCTCTTCCATCCTCCTCTTTCCTTTCTCTGTCCTCCTGGGTGGTTCCCCGGTGTCCTCCCCGGCGTCGGTTACATGGGTGGGTCACCGCGGTCTGGTGGTGGTTTTCTCCGCTCCGGGTCGTGGCTCTGGGTCTTGTAGCTCCCGTTTCGGTGTTCCCCTTTGCCGGTCTTCCTCCGCTTTTGGCGTGCTCTGTTGGCTCCCACTTGTCTCTTTGGTTTTCTTCCTGCTGTGTCGCTCCCCTGGTTTGTGGTTGGTTCTTGGTGCCACTTTGGTCAGGCGACCGGTGTGGCGGATGGCGGTGGGTGCTTCGGGGTTGGGCGGAGCTTTGGTTTCGGGGCTTCGGGTTGGCTCTGCCGGGGGCGGGTTTGTAGGGTTTCCCGTTTGGGCTTGTTGGGGTTTTTTTGGGTTTGGGCCTTGGCCTCTGTGGATTTACTCCTGGGCTGGTTTTGATTTCTTGCGCAGTGGGCTTCGGGTGTATTTTTGGTGTAATTTGGGCGTGTCTCTTTTTTTAGAGACTATATGGTGTAGTGCTTACGGGCACATTGTGGTATTTTCTTGGTGATTAATAACATTTTACTTACAAAAAAAAAATGTCGCGTGACGCGGTACGAGGACTTGTTATGGTTAAAGATAGAATCAAATTCACAACTCAATTACGTCTATGAGCTATGTACATCATTCCATAATGTTCAAATTCTAACACTTTTAACTTTCCTAGGAATCCTTTATTAATATTCGTCAATGAACAACTTTTCTTGAATACATAGAGAAAAATACAGTAAGAATGAGAGTTTAAAAAAATGAAAACTCGACTCCCATGTTTACTTGTTGTCATCAACTAATTATATCATAATTATCATATCAAACACAACCATTTGAGGGCATCCCTTGGTTGATGAAGCAACCAACTTTTTTCTGAAGAGCCTTGGCTTTCTCTCCATTGGGATTGAACAAATGGAAGACGTGATCTTCACCTTCAGCCTCCACAATCTCCACTTCCCCTTGCCACCCACTCTTCTTCAACGTCTCATAAAAGTACCAACCTCTATCTCTGAGCAAATCCTTCTCAGCGACAGCCACCAGAACCTGTAACGACACAATAACGCCTAAAATGAATTGACGAAAGTTTATGTTAAATTTCTATATCCAACACAAAATTTTAAAGTAATGGGTGGATCATACACACTTAAGTTTGCACGGATTAAAAGAGGTTACGTGTACACAACAGACCATGAGCTTTACAATGGGTTATAGATCAATCCGCTCTGAAATAAAATTTTCATATTCAACTCAAAATATTAAGGTAATGAATAGATAGATCATCCACACTTATAAATTTATCCAATCTACTTGTTATTTTCGACCTAGTACTTCTCTCCAACATTTTAGAAGTAAGAAAATATTTTTAAATAAACAGCCTTAAGCACCTTGGAACACCCCAGCGCTGCCAGCTCTGGCTCACACCCAGGGTTTACTAAAGGGTTATCACACCCACTTGAGCTAGGGCACACCAACTCCCACAGCTTGTCCCTCCACTTTTTGTCACCCAGAAACCTCTTCAACGACCGGTCGTCCTCCGACCCGATCGGCTGTTCTCCCCAGAAGAAAGGGTGCAACAAAACAACTCCCGACAGAACAAACTTTCCTGCCAGTTCCTCTCCTCGACCGTGTCTCATTGCCATGTTGTACGTTATATTACCTCCTGCACTGTCACCTCCCAAGTAGACCTTAGCGAAGTCGACATGCGAGTTGAGCCACTCTTCGGGGCCGGCCCCATCCGAATGGGAGGCGACCCACTTCAGGGCAGACCACGAGTCGTCGAAAGCCGCCGGGAGAAGGTGCTCTGGCGCTAACCTATAGTCAACGGACACTACAAGAACATTAGCTTCTTTGGCCAATTGGCTGAGGTAGTTACCGTACATAGAGGAGAAGGCGGATTCCACAACAAATGCACCGCCATGGAAGTACACTAAAAGAGGTAGTTTCTGGTGAGGTTTGGTCCCCTTTGGGAGGAAAATTCTTGAGGACAAGTTTGGTTCTTTGGAATAAGTTATGTCTTTAGATTGGACACCGGAGTTTGGATCGTCCATTGATGGAGGGACGATCGGGCTGCCGAATAGTCTTTCCACATGACCATCTTTGTAGATTATAAAGAGAGGAGAGTAATCCAGTGCAATTTCGGACATTGTTTCGACTATTTTTTAGAAGTAGATGCGCTTTATTATTAGAAATGGTGTTGGAAGTGTGGAGGACATGTGGGGAATTTATAATTTTAGGGTTGGTATTGTGGCAGAGAAACTTTGTTATTTTAATATTTCAAATTTGACTTCTCTTAATTAATTCAACCATCAAAACTACCTATTCGATTTGTAGTTAAAGCAAAACAAATAATTAAAATGACTAATTCAATTTTAAACCGATGAGAACTCCAAACCATGATGGTTCGGACGAGATGATGCGAAATAATTTGTGACTTTGACTAGCCGAGGTTGATGCCGGCTGCGCAATGAATTAGTGTCCATAAATTTCCATGACCACGCAGAAATTTGTGTGATTGTCATTAATTTTAAGCCACTTAAGTCGGCTGCCTTTTTCATTGAAAAGTCAGCTACCTGTTGCTGACTGACTGTTTTTCCATCTAATAATGCAGGATATTTTACTAATGTTCTAAAGATGCAATTCCAACCGTTGATTTGATGACCAACTGATAAAGATGCCAGATATTTTAGTGTCCTTATGAATCGCCCAAAATTTGGCCTCATCAGGGACTTGTTTGCCCGAAAGAAAGAAAAATTAATTTACTGAATTTTAAAATCCACGATGTGCACGTAGTCTGTAGGAAGGCGAAAGATGCCGGTTCACACTTTGGGGGTTGATTCATCCATTTTTCTGCTGGTCACGCACGAAATTAGGTACAAAGTAATAAATGAAATTAGTATACATTTCGCAAAATTGGTGCAAAATAATGGAAAGTGGAGAACATACATATTGGTGCAAAATTTGAAAAGAAAGGAAATACCAAAAATAGTACACGTTCCAACTTTGAAAGAATTGTACCATATTTGAGATTTTGTATTCATTTTTGAAGACATAAGCGAATTGAACTATGACATAATATAATTCGTAATTGCATTAAACGAAGACAAACATAAGTGTACATTACCCATTTTTTCATTGGGTGAAAAAGTAAAAGACAAAACATGGACCACCATTTATTGGATGCTTCATGATGGTATTCCATTAGCGATCAAACAAGCTGAGAGAGAAAAACGAACCTAGACCACTAATCTACACTAACAAAATCACATAATTTCTTCATAAAGGGTGCAATATTTGGGCTCGTGGGATTGAAATAAAAGAAGCAGTGGCCCTCGCCTTTCGTTTCATACAACTCAAGTTGCCCTCCTAACGATAATTTTCTCATCGTTTCGTAGTACCTCATGGCTCCCCAATTAAGCTCATCTATCTCGGCCACACAGAGGAGCAACTTATCACACTTCAATTTTGACAAATTCGGGTCCCGGCCCACGTTAAATTTGGGTTCATCATCCCCGCCCGAGCTATTCTGGTGCATGTATTTGAACATGTTGTCCGGCTCCGGCTTGCCAAAATTAGGGTGCACAATGAGCAACCTCCTAATCGTGATGCTGGCCAATCCGGTCGCGCCAGCTAGGACGGCAACATAATGGGCGATATTGGCTCCAGCACTCTCGCCGGCCAATATCACCCGCCCAAGATCCGCGTGTTGGTTGATCCAGGGCTCGGGCCCGTTCCCACCGGAGTGATTTGCAACCCATTGGAGACCGGCCCACGAGTCGTCGTAGCCCGTGGGAAGCTTGTTCTCAGGGGCCAGCCTATAGTCCACGGACATGATAATCACACGAGCCTGGGCTGCCCATGTGGAAAAGAAGATATTGTACATGGTGCCGAAGGGTGACGCGAGGCAAAACGCGCCTCCGTGGTAATGGACCACAAGTGGAAACTTTTGGGCCGGGCTGTCCAGCTTGGGAAGGAAGATACGGGCCTTCACACCATTTTCACGACTGATCTCTACATCCTTGGACTGAACCCCGGTTTCGGAGTTCAGTCCAGGGTCAACGTAGTCTGAATTCCAATACCTTTGTACTCGGCCATCTTCAAACACCTTGAAGAAGCCAGGGAAATCATGGATCACTTGTTCACTAGCCATGTGACACGTGTCGCTTTCTCAGAGGCTCGAAAAAAATCAAGGATAGGGTAGGAGAAGAGAAGGGATATGGAATGGATTTTGTCTCTGTTGGTATTGGCTTATAAAGGGGATGGGTATTGGTCCTTGCTTAATACAGGTGGTATCTACGCGACTAGTTAGGTGTTTGCGGTTGTGAGTTATTTACTTCGCTACATCATACATGTTTAACAATTTTGTGCGACCTTTGGAAACTAATTCTACAAGTTTAAGTGTTATACTTTTTTAAAAAGAATTGTGACATAAAATTTGTGAGATTTATATTTAGATTAGTTGGTATATTTCTGAATATTGACATTATGAAATTGTCTTGACCCTTTCATGGTGGGTGGAACTCGCGAATAAATATTGTTGTTTGATAAATCAACCAAGTTGATTAATCAACCCACTTTTTTCTCCCAGGTCATCAATAATTTTTTGGGAAAAGTCCACCTAGTGCCCCTGTGGTTTGATCCGTTCTCAGATAGATCCCTGTGATTTAAAAAGGTCATAACCGATCCTCGTGCTTCCAATTTTCCCATTTGAGTCCTCCTGATCTGGTTCGATTAAAAATCCAAAATTCAATCTCGTGATTCCGGTGACGAAAATATGTGAAACTGGTATCCACACGTCGGAGACACTTCGGGGAATCAACTAGAGTCGACAATCGGCATTGAAAACGTTAGATTTGATCAGACCAAAATGAAGAAAAACGAATCAAGCCGGATCGAAGGAACTCATATGAGAAAATTGGAAGCACAGAGACCAGTTATGACCTTTTTAAACTACATGAACCTATCTAGGAACAGGTCAAACTACATAGGTAGACTTTTCCCTAAATTTTATTATTTTATTTTTAAAATGATTTTTACTCGAAGAGAGAGGGAGGGTTCAAGTTTCTTCCAGCTCTTTTTTAGGGTTAGTTTGTTACAACTCTTATATGGAGATGGAATCTACTTTTTAGTGTTATAGTTTGTACTTTTCTCTAACTTATTATAAAATAAATTTGTTTCGGTTTATTTCGTTTCATTGTTTGGGGGAAGAACGAATCCCTGCCGTGGAGGAAGATGGAGCCATGCACGGGAACATAAATAGGAGGAGCAGGTGGTAGGTGACATTAAGTAACATTAAATAATTTTTTAAAGATAAAT
>SOPF01028072.1:0-23306 GCA_012979155.1 Hypericum perforatum | reverse complement strand
GGAATTGTGAAGTGTTGCTTGGTTCGGACAGATTTGACCTACTTGCGGTTAAATGGCTGTAACTTTCTCGGTGTTGGTCCGAGGTGAGAAATTCCAAGTGATTCGGAAACTAGAGACATAATACTACAATTTTGTTGTCTAGCAGTTTGGGAAAAGTCGATGGAAGTGGGCGAGAATGTGTGTACGAGAAGCTATTGGATGCATCAGCCAGATTGACCTTTGGTTGGTTAAAAGGCCATAACTTCTTTATTAGAGCTCCTAATTGGGAAATTCCAAAGGACTTGGAAACTAGACATCTTAAGGAACAGATTGGTTAAATTTCATATTGGACAAAAATCGAAAGAAGGTCTTCATGTAAGCTGCTTGTGCCTGGCCTGCTGTGATTGGACCAAAGATGGTTGTCTTCTTGCAAAGGTTAAGTTGGTGAAGGGGTTTTCTTTTAATTGGACCCCTTCCACCTCTTCAAATATCTCAGAGAATCCCTTTAAGTGTTAGGAAGCTAAACTCCTTGGTCATTACACGAAATTATTAAGAGAAAGAAGAGAGAGAAGTGAGAAGGCTGTTAGAGTGAGAAAGAAGCAGCTCGGCAAAGAATTGAACGGTAAGGACATTTCCGTTCAGAATTCGGTTTAAAACCTCCAAAGTGGGTTGTAGAGGACTTCCTAAGGTTTCTTTTGGTATATCATACATGGGTTTTGGATCAGGGAATCGTCGGAAAAATCGTTTTGAATCCAGTCATCTCTGTTGAAGTACACAGCTGAGCGACGCGAAGAAGATTGGGTTGGTAAGCATACTTAGGCTTCGATTTGGGATGTGAAATTTTGACAGATTGTAGAGGACCTCTTGAGGTTTCCAGAATGGTATCTTATGTGTGTTTTGGTTGAAGGGTTTGGGCTGTACGCTTTGTTGAAGTTTGGAACAGTGGGCTGTGTTCAGTTTGAAGGTGTTGAAGCTAAAGGCTTGGTAAGTGGTTTCTTTGCAAGATTCAGTTGCTATGTGGATTCTGAGTTGTTGAGGACTTGTTGGAGAAGTCTTGTGAAGTGTGGTTTGAAGTGGTTATGGTCGGAGTTTGAGTTATTTGCGTTGTCGTTGAGGATGGAAGTGTTGAACGGCATAAGTACCGTTGTTGGTCGTTTTGAGTTGTTGGCAGCATGTTGGTTCGGAAAGGTTGAGGTTAACCTTGTTTTGGTAATTTGGGTTTATGAACAGAGTTTCCGCAAGGTGTGCGAGGGAAGGAGAATCGGTTTGGAGATTGAGTGTGGAAGGCATCGGTTGCGATATCGGTGATCGTTGGTTCTTTGTTGTGTAAGTGGATAGACCATGACAAGTTTGGTTGTGTTCGTTATATGCATGTTTCCGATCTTGATTAATGTGCGTCTCATGCATATATGGTCAATTATGAGATGAAAATGTGTTTATGTGATATGTTTCGATGAGTTTGTGAAAATTGTGATGATTGTGAACAGCCTTGGGCTGATTTGGTAAGTTTGACATGTCCATGTGAGATGGATGTGATTCTGGACCGTTGGGTCATGTGTTTGATTCGAAATATGTTTCTTTGAGAGAAATGAATAGGCTTTCCCGCACTAACCGTGGATGTTGGTCTATGAGCTCATAGTTTTGGGGGCATCACTAGTTTACATTTGTATACTATCGCTAGCTTATATTTGTTGTAAGCTATCAGTAGTTTACATTTGTACGCTAGCTTCTGTTAATTGTGAACGAATATCTGTTTGGCCATTTGGATGCCTCTAGTCACCAGAAGACGTGACAATACAAAACCTATTCATAGCTTTGTGTGTGTGTGTGTGTGTCTATACTTGTGTTTGAGTTCGTCGCTCTTTGTGTTGGTTATTCTATGCGATTATATTTATGCTTTCAGTAATTTGCGCATCATTGGTCATCATGCATTTCTGAGCATAAGTTGTGTCGAACATGGTTAAGTTTTGTGGCACGTATATCTCAAACATAACTGATATGTTATGTTCTATCTCTTACTAAGTGTTTCCCGACACTTACCCCTTACAAAATCTATCTCAGGTTCCGGGGTGCCATAGTTGCGTTTGCTTCTGGAGTCTGTTGTTCGAGCCTATCTCTTTTGTTCGAGGGCTACACTTTTGAGGTCTCCAGACTTGTACCATCTTGTACATCGGTATAGACGCTCCATAGTGGTTAGACCCTTGTTTATGTCCGAGTGTGGACTTTGTATCTTTGGAGATGTTTTGTTTGGATTTACGATGATGGTTTGTGTACCATCGATGTTTATGATACGGCTTCCGCATGTTTAATTCTGATGTGTATTTTTATGACTCTGAATGAGTGTGATTGTGAGGCTTGCTAGATTACACATGTGTGGACGTTTGTTATGTGGTCTAGCGCCGATCACCGACCTTCGCGCGGGTCGTGACAATGGCTACTCCGGACTCTAACTTGAAGGCCACATAATTGACCTTCTATTCTTCACTCAGCTCCATACAGTCGAAGTACTCCACGAAGTCGAGCTAATTGAGGAAGCCTTCCACATCTGCATCCCTAAAGAACTTTTCTATGTTCATTTTAAAGGGACGATCCACACGCCTATGATAGTCATCGCCACGATCATCCTCCCTATATGCCTCCCTTCTTGGTACTCGGCCCCCATCTCCACGTCCACCTTCTCCTCTTCCATGCCCTCTTGCACCACATACTCCCCTTCCTCCTCCTCTTGGGTAGAAGGTCGTGTCTGAGTCTCCATCATACTCCACTTTAGGGTTAAGGCGCGCATCAGCTGGGGGAGGTTGTACCACGAGATTAGCAAGTTGTGTGCGAATCTCTAAGATGGCAACCTCCAAATTGGTGAAATGTTGGCGCATGTCTGGATTCGGATTATCCAAAGGGTCGGCCATAGAGCATCAGATTTTGGTGGAGCTAGGTTTGGTAAATGAGGCACAGATCAGGGGATCGCGTTACCTTGTGGATTGGCTCGTAGATGTGCTCTCTCTCAACTCACTATGGTGATAATGTATACTCTCAACTCTAACGATCAATGTAGGAAATGATCTTGATCTAACACTTGCTCTGATACCACTTGTAAATTCACTTTCCAACTCAGGAAATTAAGGGTTCAATACTTCATCTTTATTTCATTTGATACTTGCCTTATAAGTAGGCGTAAATTCAGGCGGTCCAAACACTCAAGGGTCGGCTGTTGATGTGCGTGTAAACGGACACACATCTATCTATATTTTGTGCGTAGTTTGTTCGTGTTTTGATTCTATTTTGTCGTATGTTGAGAATGTTTTCATGCATTTTGTGTTTATGTTGAGGAGCGAGAGATCTGTCGGAATTTGGTTGTTTTATAGGTGCTTGGATAGTGGAGATGAAGATAACGAGGTGCGAGGAGAATGGCGAGCGGGACGAAAATTGGTGTGAACGCGAGAAGTGTTAACGAAGAATGGTTTGGCTCAATCCGTCGATGTTTGTTAGAAAATGCATAACTTTCTCATACGAACTCCAAATTGAGTGATTCAAAGACGTGAAGATCCGCGACATCTTGATCTACAACTTTCGTGTTTTGAGTTTTGCAATTTGCAGAACGGATAAAGTGTCAAAGGTGAGTTGAAGATGGCTGCTAAGTTCCAACGGCCCGCTGGAAAAGCCAGCAACCCGCTGGACTTGGGCAACACGGATTGTCCGAGAAAAGATTATTTTGCTTGTTTAGTCGGGCCAAAACTCTTCCGTTTTTAGGGTTTATACTAGAGAACTATATAAGGCCTTGAAACTTAGGTTAATGACATTCTTGGCCAGTTTTCACCAAGAGTCATAGCTTTTAGGTTTTATTACTTTCTCTTTACTTCAAGGATTGTAATCAACGATTTGGATCTTCAATCAACGCAGTATTTTCATACTTCGTAATCAAGAGTTGTCTTTTCATCCAATTGCTTGATTATTTATTATTTGATTGATTTGTATCGTGTGCTTAGAATTGAGATTGACAACCTTAGTTCATAGCACAGATTGCATCCGCTTATTTCATTTCGTTTCGTTTCTTTTGCTTAGATATTGTTGTTAGGGTTTAGGATTGATAACCCTAGATTCAAATAACAATAGTAGGATTCATAGTTTAGAACCAACCAATCACTCAATTTTGACTACTTAGATTAAGATTGAGAATTCATAATTCAGTACTTAGAGAATTGATCCATCTGTCCTTGTGGAGACGATCTTACTTATCATTCTATTACTTGAGTGATCGTGTTCTCTTGCACGTATTTTTAACCCGATATTTATCGCCTCAAGTTTTTGGCACTGTTGCCGGGGACAGATTTGAATCAATCTATCTTTAATATTGGATACAGTATTCTTGATTTTGAGACTAAGCATTATTTTTTGTTTTCTCTTCATTACTACACTTGATCTCCTTTGTTGAGTTATGCAGTACAGTGAAAATTATAGGAGATAAACAATATGAGGAGACATACCTACCCTAGACTGACCGACCTTAGGTCCAGCATTGCATATCAAGCTGTTGAAGCCATAGCCACAAACAATTATGAGTGGGGAGAGAGATCAGAAAGGAAGAAGGTTGCCAGTGTACAAGACAGTGATGAGATTGTAGCCCTCCAAGCACAAATGGCAGTTCTTACACAGGTAATCTAGTCTGCATTCGCCCCACAGCCTACACCACCCTCTCAGATGGTACTAATACTTGCTCTCTCATTGTTGAATCTGATAATTATTTGGGTAATGCTAATAATGATCCATATTATGCTATGTATAATCCTGGTTGGAGAAACCACCCAAATTTTTCATGGAGAAACGATGCAGGTCAGCAGGTACCTCAACAATATGGACCAATACTTGGAGGTAGTAACGCTCAGGGTTTTCAGCCACAACAGCATTTTTAGCAGTATCAACAAAAGTGGCAACATCAAGTGCTATCCCATCAAGATCGTCAAGGTGAAGATGAGTTGCAAAAGCAAGTGCTGAGCCATGAAGCCACACTTAGAAACTTGAAGGTACAAATTGGCCAGTTAGCAGCACAACTGAACGAAAGACAGCTAGGCATACTTCTGAGCAACACTGAAGCCACTCCTACCAGACAGGAGCACTGCAAGGCCATCATGACTCAGAGTGAGCTAAATTTGGGAAACAATAGAGCAAATCTAGTGGTGAAACCTCTAGTACAGTAGGTGAATGAGGAGGACAAAGAGCTCAAAGTGACTCCAATATCAGCAAGAGAGACAAACATTGATGTGAACAAAGAGGAGCTGTAGTTCAAAGTCTGTCATGATGAGGTTGTTTTCAATGTATTTGAAGCAGCTAAGTACACCACCACAGAAGATGACTGTTACCAAATCAATGTCATTGACAAGTTGGTAATCAAGCACATTGACGAGATTGTTCCTGGAGATGAGCACGAAGTGATACAAGAAATTCAAGAAAGGGTGAATGAGCAAGAAATTCAAGAACAAGTATCATGGGTGCAAGCAACTAAACCATAAAAACCAAATGGTCCACCATGGCCCAAGTTGAAACCATGCAACATCCTGCCACCAGACTTAGAGTGTAAACCACCACCAGGTCACTTGAGGGTTGTAGTCGAAGTGAATGGTGAGCATATAATGGTTGAGATCTCGTCAAGCTAATGACGTTAAATTAGAACTACAATTATCCTCTCTTTTTCCTACACTTTTTAATTTAGCGTCACTCGTCCGAGTTTCCTTGAGTTTGTGGGTTTCTAGGGGAATGTATATAGTGTCACCCTCGAAAAAAAATATCATTTTAGTTTATTTTTGTAGGCCAACAGGTCGAGACAAACTGCACTATGAATTCAGTCGAGTTTTCTTGCCTCCTCTCCCTCAATTTCCACCACCACCGTATCTTCAAATCTAAACAGGTGTTTTCGCTCCTTTTCTCTACTTTGTCTCATGCATTTATGTTCTTGTTTTATTTTTGTTGTTTGCATAGTATGCCACTTCACATTGAGGACAATGTGTTCTCTAAGTGTGGAGTTGCACGATGTGTGCATTGTGATGTGTAGGAGTGTCTTCCATTGTTTTCTGTTGTTTTCTTCTGTTAACATATGCATGTGATAGAGTCTGTTCTATGTGTGGTATGTGTTTTTGATTGATGTGATTGAGTCGTTTGCAACTGATGAACTTACCTCCAAACTTGTGAACCTAGAATGACCACTGAGTCTTATTGTCGAGTCAGAAATTGAACTTGAGTATCCGGAGTAGGATTATGTAGGCTTAGCACCCTTGGTTATTTAGGTCGATAGTCGCACTAGATGAACCATGCCTGAAAGCTTGATGAGCGACCTTGTGAGGAATTTGTGCCAAAGTATGAGACTCCCGTCTCTATTTTGTTCATGAGGTGCTTGCATGCATTGGGTGATGAGAGTAGTATACTAGCACTTGGCATGATTTCGTAGTGCGGGGTGAGTTAAATATCGGGGGCCATTTTGATGTTGAACCTAGAGCTTTAGAGCCAAAAATCCGATCTTATCCATTGCATAACCCCATTGAGCCTAAGCCTATTTATTGAGCTACTATTTGCACACCATTATATGAGCCAATATCCAACTCCCACCTACCTTTAGCTACTTAATCTGAGGGATTAGGACATTATTTGTGAGATATTTTTGTAAGGCTGCATTTGGTAGTATATTTGGAGGTTCACCACACATAAATTGGGTTGAAAAGGTTAGAATTGAGGCTAACAGTCAAAAGCTGGGACAAGTTACCAATGAATGTGCAAGAATGCATAAAAAGAAAAGAAAAACCACAAGGGAAAGAAGAATAAGAAAATGAAAAGTGTGGAAAGTGCGGAAAAGCAAAAGTGAAAAATCCAAAGAAAGTAGAAAGATGGAAGGAATGTGGTGAAAAGAGAAGAAAAGAAAGCACATAATGAAAAGTAGGTGACTTGTCCCGAGTGAATGCCTCTAGGATATGGGTACATTAGGTTGAGTGTTTAGTCGTATAGGGTGAGTAGCTTAGTATAGCCGAGAGTTAGATTTTATGTGTAACCCTCGGATTGGGTAGATGAGCCAATACCCAATAATTTATCCTCCCCTTACTCTAAGTCACGTAACAACCTTATACAAAGTCCCTCTTGATTACATACAACCTTATACAAAGTCCCTCTTGATTACGAGCCATGCATTGCTTGAAAGAGTGTCAAGTACGAAGTATAATATTCTTAGACCCCGAGCATGTTTGCGAGTGATAGGTAGTTGACTACTCAATATAAGTGATCATAAATTGATTCTACCCACTGAGTGATCATCTCTCGTGTATGGTTTGTATAGTGCGAAAGTCAGGTTAAACAGCTAAGGGTGTTGTGTTTACATGATCATTGTTCTTGGCACTTGAGTAAAATGAATGATTAGCGATGGGATGATGCATGTTGTGATTTGTTCCAAGTAAGGAAGAGTCGTGAAGACGGTAGTTCTGATGCAACTTGCTTGGGGACAAGCAAGAACATAAGTGTGGAGTTGTGATGTGCGTGTAAACGGACACATATCTATCTATGTTTTGTGCATAGTTTGTTCGTGTTTTGATTCTATTTTGTCGTATGTTGAGTATGTTTTCATGCATTTTGTGTTTATGTTGAGGAGCGGGAGATCTGTTGGAATTTGGTTGTTTTGTAGGTGCTTGGATAATGGAGATGAAGATGACGAGGTGTGAGGAGAATGGCGAGCGGGACGAGAATCGGTGTGAACGCGAGAAGAGTTAACAAAGAATGGTTTGGCTCAATACGTTGACGTTTGTTAGAAAATGCATAACTTTCTCATACGAACTCCAAATTGAGTGATTCCAAGACGAGAAGATCCGCGACATCTTGACCTACAACTTTTGTGTTTTGAGTTTTGCAATTTGCAGAACAGATAAAGTGTCAAAGGCGAGTTGAAGATGGATGCTTAGTTCTAGCGACCTGCTGGAAAAGCCAGCAACCCGCTGGACTTAGGCAGCACGGATTGTCCGAGAAAAAATTATTTTGCTTGTTTAGTCGGGCCAGAACTCTTTCGTTTTTAGGGTTTGTACTAGAGAACTATATGAGGCCTTGAAACTTAGGTTAAAGACATTCTTGGCCAGTTTTCAAGCAAGAGTCATAACTTTTAGGTTTTATTACTTTCTCTTTATTTCAAGGATTGTAATCAACGATTTGGATCTTCAATCAATGCAGTATTTTTATACTTCGTAATCAAGAGTTGTCTTTTCATTCAATTGCTTGATTATTTATTGTTTGATTGATTTGTATCGTGTGCTTAGAATTGAGATTGACAACCTTAGTTCATAGCACAGATTGCATCCGCTTATTTCGTTTTGTTTCGTTTCGTTTTATTTCTTTTGCTTAGATATTGTTGTTAGGGTTTAGGATTGACAACCCTAGATTCAAATAACAATAGTAGGATTCATAGTTTAGAACCAACCAATCACTCAATTTTGACTGCTTAGATTAAGATTGAGAATTCATAATCCAGTACTTAGAGAATTGATCCATCTGTCCCTGTGGAGACGATCTTACTTATCATTCTATTACTTGAGCGATCGTGTTCTCTTGCACGTATTTTTAACCCAATATTTATCACATCAGCTGTTACATGGTTTGAATATCCCGAATTATTACAATCATAAACGAAAAGTTATTGCCTAATCGTTCGGCTTCTAGCTTAAATGGAAACTACCAAACGTTCCAAGCTAATCAAGCACTTATTAAATGCGAAATTAAAATTTTAAACTAGGCTTGCAGAACCAAGCGAATTCGTCCTCGCTCACCCAATCAACCAAGAGTAGCGAAAAGACGCTTGCCACAATACTTGGTTGACTGCAGGAGCAAAGATGAGTACGTTTGGTGATTTGGTTCTGCCATGGTACGGATCTTCAGAATATAAGACTGGTAGGTGAATTTGTCGATGTGGGTCGGGAATGCGAATCACTTGGAGAGCGTCTCGGACGAGCTGAGCTGGCCATGCACGAAATTATGACTTCATGCACACGTGAATTTCCCATGCACACGACCAGCTTGTGATGATCCTACGTCACTTGTTATGTAGAGTAGGTTGTCTACTTGAGTCAATCTAACCCGGATGAATAGTGTAAACTAGCGGAAGTGCTTATGCCCCATTTGTAGTGTCGATGACGAATCGGGTGAGTACCTTCTCCTTCATTGTAGATGCCCATGGTTACTTTTGGAACCACTTTGTCAGTAGGCTTGGCATTTGCTGATGTATTGGTCCCTCACTAGCTCCCACACGCCCTTGCTTTTTGGATGGAACTTGTTCAGGGTCGGGTCAGTATGATTGAGAATGTTTGATTTTCAATGTTTAACGTGATTACTTGGACTACTTGGACTATTTGGATTTTGAAGAATTGAGTAATATTTGAGAAATTTCCTTTTGATCAACAGTTTATCTTGTCGTCGTCTGTTGCCGAATTAGGGAAGTTGCTTTGGTCGAACACTTCTCTACAAATGGTTGGACAAGACTTCTCCTTATTTCTGGACTCTTTAGCTTGACATATTTGTGATGTTGCCTTCTGCCCATCTCTCATTTTCTTGAATTTTTTTTAGTGGGGTTGCGTTAACCTCATCGGTTAATAATATCTACTTATTAAAAAAATTACCAAGAAATTTCGTTATACTATTGAATTTGCTCGTTATTTTGTACTGGGACCCCATGTTCTATTTATGATAGTTTGAAAATACATAGAAGATTAGTTCAAACTAAACGAACATTAAAATAGTCAACACAAAACTACATATGGTACTTGAGAGTTTATCTTAAAAGGTGTAAATTAGGTCAAACTAAACAAATATTAAAATGATTAACCGTAAATTTGAGAATGGAAAATTATCTTATTATTCAATCATACAAAGAGAATTACAAGATTACAAGGATATATACAAACTCAACCTAGGGAACAGATTACAAAGAACAAATGAAGTAACTAATGATGAGCTGTAGAAGAGGAAGGTAAAACAACCTCCATGGAAAGAAGGAAGAATTGAAGTGCCTTGAAACTAGGAAACAGAGTGAAAAGAAGAAGAAGACAGTTGAAGATAGACGTTGGGCAGAATGGGTCGTAACAGAGGAAAGGCCCATGAAGGCCCATGAGTGAGAAATTAAGAATTCTCAACACTCCCCCTCAAGCTGGGGAGAAGATATCTTGGATCCCCAACTTGCTTGTTAGATAATTGAATTGTGGGAATTCAAGAGATTTGGTGAAGACATCTGCGATTGTTCTTTGTTGGGAGTGTATGGTGTAGCAATGATCGCTTCTTGAACTTTGTCGCATACATAATGACAATCGATTTTGATGTATTTGGTTCTCTCATTGAACACCGGGTTGACAGCAATGTATATAGCAGCCTTGTTATCGCAATGTAGAGGCATGGGATTTTGAACTTCGATTCTAAGTTCAGTGAGCAGGCTTCAGACCCACACTAACTCAGTTGTAGCAGAGTACATGGGATCGAGAGACAACCTATTGACATTTTGATTTCCACACAACTGAATTTCCACCGACAAATACGTAATAGCCAATAGTTGATCGCCCATCACCAACTCATCTTTCTTAATCTGCATCAGTAAAAGCATACACATTTAGATGATCATGCCTTTGCATTAGAATGCCACGACCAGGAGTGTTCTTTAAGTATTTCAGAATGCGATTCATTATGCTGAGATGAGCAATTCTAGGGAAATGCATAACTTGACTAATCATACTTACAGAGAAAGCAATGTCAGGTCTTGTGATGGTTAAATAAGTTAACTTCCCTACGATCTGTTGAAATTGACTTACATCAACAACAAGTTCTCCTTCGTTATTAGATATCTGAATGTTAGGTTCAAGAGGAGTTTTTAAAGGAGCAGCCTCTAATTTCTTAGTTTCTTTTAGAAGATCAATGACATACTTCCGTTAATTTAAACAAGCCTTTAGAAGAGTAAGCAAGTTCAACTTCAAGGAAATACTTCATTTTTCCTAAGTTCTTCACATCAAATCATTTTTTCAGTTCACTTTTTAATTCAGAAATGAGCAGATCGTTGTCACCTGTGATAAGTATGTCATCAACGTAAATGAGAATGATGATCTTACCTTTGTGTCCAGAGGAAATGAATAAACTTGTGTCTGAGTAGCACTTCTTGAATCCCATGTCAATTAATTCTCCACTAATTCTATTATACCAGGCACGTGGAGACTATTTTAATTTGTAGATAGCTTTGTGAAGTTTACATACCTTGTTTGACGAAGAAGATGTGATTCCAAGAGGTAAGTTTAAATAAACTTCTTCTTCCAACTTCCCTTAGAAGAAAGCATTCTTCATATCCATGTGTTCTAAGTTCCATCCAACATTAACAGCAACGGAAATCAAGATACGAATTATGCTCATTTTAGCAACAGGTGCAAAAGTTTTACTATAATCAATCCCTTGAGATTGAGTGAAACCTTTAGCAACCAATCTTGTATTATATCTTTCAATAGTATCATCACTGTTATGTTTAATTTTATAAATCTTTTTGTAGTCTATTGGTCTCTTTCCCTTTGGCAAGTCACAAATGGTCCAGGTCTGATTTTTCTTAAGAACACTAAGTTCTTCTTTCATAGTATTTCTTTATTTAGTATGCTTTAATAATTCATCAAAAAAATTTGGTTCTGTAATGCTATCAATAGAACTAATGAAAACCCGATGTTCAGGATTGATGTTCTTATACGTGATATGATTTTCAATTGGATAAAAATCATGATAGGTTGAGTTTGGAACTTACGTGATTGGGTCGGGTTGACCTTCTAATATCTGGAAGTAGAGAAGTCCTTGCAGATTCTGTATATTTGGAGATGCCAATCTGAGATCTTGTGTCATTTTAGTTATGAATTAATCTCTCTTCTATCTTGTTTGATCAAGATCATTTTCAAGGTTGACATCTTCCAAGAAGTCTCTGTATGCAGTGCTTGAAGATCGGCAGATTTCTGGGCAGGAGCTTGAAGGTTGTACAGTGTTTTCTGGGCAGGAGTTTGAAGACATGTAGTTTCTGGGTAGGAACTTGAAGGCCTGCAATCTGCAGATCTGCAATTTTTAAAAATGGCAAAACATGCATTAGTTAAGGTAGCATTTGATTACCTACACCACTTTTCTCTCCCTGAGCATCGTACTCATTATTTTTGGTGAAAATTGGAAGATGTTCCATGAATTTAACATCTCTTAAAACAAATTTTTGTCTAAGTTCTAGGCTATAACACTTGTAACCTTTGGTTGCTTGAATATCTTAAAAATAGACACTTGATGGATCTTCTGTCAAGCTTGTCTCGTTTCCCTGCAAGAACATGAACATGAACAAAACAGCAGCAACCAAACACACGAAGATAATCCAATTTTGGTTATCTTTTCAGCAAAACTTCAAAAGGTGATTTTCCATCTAAAACACTACTGGGTAATCAATTAATGAGATGGCAAGAAGTAAGTAAAGCATCACTCCAATATTTCTTTTTCACTTGCATTTTGAACATCATAGATCGAGCAATATCAAGCAAACGCAGATTTTTTCGTTCAACAACTCTATTTTGCTGTAGGGTATAAACACAAGAGGTTTGATGAATAATTCCTTGTTGTTTCACATAATCTATAAATTCTTTCTTATATTCGGTTTCACTATCAGTTCTAAGGATTTGAATATTAGATTGGAACTGATTAAGAACAATTTTGGAAAATTTCATAAAGGTACCAAATACTTCATTTTTATATTTAAGAAGATAAACTCATGTACTTCTACTGAAATGATCTATTAAAGTAACAAATTATCTAAAACCATCATAAGAAACCAATGGAGCAGACCAAACATCAAAATGAACAAGCAAGAAAGGTTTATTAAAGATTGAATCAGAGGCAACAAAAGGAGTTCTATAGCTTTTAGCATAAGAGTAGCTATCACATTGAAAATCTAAGTTGCAGAATTCAAGAAATAATTTATTCAGCACGATTTTATTTGGATGTCCTAATCTAGAGTGCCAAAGGTCATAAGAGCAATCATCCATGCAAGCAGCTAAAGTCTTAGGTTTATTGTAGATCATATAGAGACCATTAACTAAATTTTCTTCACCAATCTTCATTCACATTGAATAATTCTAAAATTCAACCGAATCAGCAAAGAAAATTATAAGACAATTGAGTTGTTTGGTCAGTTTGCTAACAAAAAGCAGATTGTTAGAGAATTTTGGGATATATAAAGACTCAACAGATTTTGATTCAGAAAACAGAGAAGTTAAACCACTCCCTTCAATAGGAATCTTTTTACCATGAGCAATATAAATAAACTGATCTTGAGATTTTTAAAGTTGTTAATTAAAAACAAATTCTTAGTCATATATTCATTGGCATCTAAATCAACAATCTAACAAAAATAACTATTGCATTTAAAAGCATTCAAGACATGCTCGGTAAATGTATGTGCAACAAATGGGATTAGGTTCATACATTCTCCTTGCATTTTGGAACTTTTTCCATCAGAGGAGCTTGCTTCTCCCCCGATCTTTAGGTGCTGCAAAACTTTCTTAGCTATTTCCTCGATTGATGAAGTGGAGGAAGAATTTTAAGTAGTCTCAGCAACATAAGCAGTCTGCTTTTCATTATAGTTCTTGTCCCTTTGCTGCTTCAGATACGGATGCAAAATCCGACACCTCTTTTTGGGATGGCTAATTTTATTGTAGTGTTCACATAGTATATTCGTTATTCCAGTTCTTCCTCCACGTCCTCCACCTTGAGCATTGGAGTTTGTATTGGAGTTTATAAATCTCCTTGCAGCTTGAGCTGAGGTTTCATGATTACTCATAAAAGCACTGGCTTCACATTTCCTTCAATTTTAGAATTTGACCCCATAACTCATTTTTGAGTTTCCTCTTTTTGAATTCTGGCACAAAGAGCATTCAAAGATGGTAATTATGTAGCAATCAGAATCTGTTCTTGAAGAGATTCATATTTGGGACCCTGGCCTATAAGAATCTTAAAAATCTTGTCCTCGTCATCTTTTCTTTGCAGGATTATAAGGTCAGTGGTGGCAGGTCGTAGCATGGTCAATTCATTCCACATTACCTTAAGTTTACCAAGATAATCAACAAAGGTTTTTTCCACCTTATTGAGCTCTGCTATGTTCTTCTTTAAATCATAGACTCTATAGAGGTTTTCTTTATGAGAATAGAGATCTTTTAGAGAGTTCCACAAACCCTTAGCACTCTTGATAAAGTTGAACAGATTGTGCAGACTTACATCAATGGAGTTCATAAGCCATGACATGACCAAATGATCATTCATACTCCATTCCTTGAAATCAGGATCAGTTTTTGGTGGAGCTGGAAGACTCCCATCGATGAACTCGAGCCTACCACATCCACTGAGAGCAATATGAATTGCATTCAACCAAGCCAGGTAATTTGTGCTATTGAATGATACAGTAGTTATCTTCAAGCTAGTATTTCCCTCGAACTCAGCGAGTCTCTTGAAATAGCTCTTCCCTGGAGTTGCTTCAACAATCACAGGAGAAACTGTAGCTTTCATTGTCAGCCATGGAGAAAGGTTTTTTATTTAGTAAGATGTTTAACAATCCTGCTCTGATACCATGTAAATTTGAGAATGGAAAATTATCTTATTATTCAATGGTACAAAGAGAATTACAAGATTACAAGGATATATACAAACTCAACCTAGTGAACAGATTACAAAGAATAAATGAAGTAACTAATGATGAGCTATAGAAGAGGAAGGTAAAACAACATTCATGGAGAGAAGGAAGAATTGAAGTGCTTGAAACTAGGAAACAGAGTGAAGAGGAGAAGAAGACCGTTGAAGATAGACGTTGGACAGAATGGGCCGTAACAAAGGAAAGACCCATGAAAGCCTATGTAGGGATGGCGATGGGTAGGGTAGGGTAGGGTATTGGTAGGACCCTACCCATACCCTAATTTGAAAAGTTGGATCCATACCCTACCCTCGATCCTTACGAATTTTCAATACTAGACCCATACCCTTATCCTCAGAGTCCGTGGGGTCTAAAGGGTCTTATATGGTCCGACCCTTTAATTAAATGCAAGATATTTTTTAACATAAAATTTTAATTATATATATAAAATTTAACTGAATCATAATAAATATATGAAGATTTATCATGAAATATTTAGTATATCAATAAAAAAATTAAAAAGTTAACTTTACATAGCATAATTCAGAATATTTAACAAATATATTATAATTGATAAGTAAAAAATAATAATAATAAGTATAAATAAGGTCTTATCAGGGTCGAATTAGGGTCTGGTTAGGGTCTAATTAGGGTTAGGTCTAAATTAGAGTAAATGGGTAAGGATAGGGTAAAAATTTATAGGATTCATATCCTACCCTAAACCCTACTTTAAAATATAGACCCATACCCATACTCTACTCTAGACCTAGTCAAAGTCAACAGACCCTCGACCCATAGGGTAAGGGTAGAGTCCGACCCACAGAGTTTGGCCATTTCTGCCATCCCTAGGCCCATGAGTGAGAGATTAAGAATTCTCAACATTAACACAAACCTACAAAATGGTGCTTGAGAATTTATCTTAGAAGGTGTTTATATCTAATGGACCATAACTTGAAATAGATTTTTTGGAATTTTCATTATTGGAGAGTTTTGACATTATATATGCTTTATTACCAAAAAAAAAACTACAGTGTTCAAACTTTTGATTTCCACGTGAGGAAGTATATTTAATACGCGATCAAAAATTCATGTACGATTAGGAAATGCATATGAGCTCATAAAATCATTCAACTTGCCATTTTATAATTCCTATAGTCCAATGAACTTGCCATTTTCTAATTTTTTTTGCACCTGCATAAATAGGTGCATATTGCACCAAACATGTATCATTCATTATGAGCTTCACTAAAACATAGATCTATACACAATATAAATATCCCGCTTCACTTAACATCCATTGATTGAGAATGGAGAACAAAATGTACAAGATTACTTTTCTTTTACTCCTGGTCTTCTTAGCCGTGATTTCTTGTAAGCGGAACAAATCTCGACTAATTTCTTTTTCCCTGAACTGATATTGATGAGTTTAGCAATCGTAATTTTCCCACTTCTACATACCTTTATTGGTTATTTAAGAAAATTGAAGTTACGGTTAGAAAATTTTGTTATTTCAAAATTTTCATATATTTAATTCAATTAGAGTGTATAACAGTGGTATTTAAAAGTAGTTTTGAATTACCATTATCGGAATTTATGCATATATTTTAATTTTTTTATGATTTCTCAATATATAATATCAGTTTCATAAGTCGAGCAAGAAATGACAAACTTTTTAGCTTTCTTTTCTACGGGTTATTCTATCATATTGTTTTTTTTTTTTGTTATAGGTTACTTAAGTTTTTACTTATAAAGATTCATTTTGTTATACACCTAAGGGTATCCTATACGTCTCAAATCAAGATAATTTTCATATTCTTTTCACTAAAATTTCAATTTTTCGAACACTTACCACTTGTATCAACAATTATTTGTCTCTATTTATAAACATTATTACTTTATACCACCTAGTATTTAGTTTGGTAGTACCTTTCAAGGTAGCAAATCTTTTTCAACAACTATTTAATATTGTTATATTTTATCATTTAAAATTTGATATTTTTTCAATTAAATTATAATAATTTTCTTGTCGATTTATCTGGTTGTTGGTAGCTTTTTTTTTTTGTCAGACTCGGTGATGATCTTTAAGTGGAGTGATATTTCTCACAGGTTCTCAGGCGAGACGTGTGTCGTTACCATATGACTGTGAGACAACTGCCGATTGCAAGGGGTGGTGCGAAAGTTTGAAGGCCATCTGCGGGTCATATTGTCAATGTATCCGCAATGTAAAAACTTGTATATGCGGAAATATGACTCGGAAATTGATGCCTCAACTTTTCTCTGTCTCTCCTTAAACTTGGAGAACCAACTGTATTATGACAGTATGTTGTCGTTTGAATAATAGTCGTGTAATATAGTACTGTCCATCATGTGGTGCTAAATTTTAATAATATTGTGATCTCTTAATTTTTATTGGTTGCATCACTAAAATATATAAGATAAAACATCTTATATCCAGAGTCTAGATTCTCAAAACTTGTACCCCAAACACCTATCAATAAAATTGGTGGATTATGTTTCAATGGAATAACCACTTGGAATGGAGCATTTTCATTCATTCAACGTTTACTTTCATTACAATCTTTTTTTCTAGGATAAATTTGTCCTTTGGTCATGCGGATCTATATAAAATGTGTCTAATCACTAGTTGTATAAACTATGCAACCTGAGAAATCGCTCCAAGTTAATATTATTCTATTGAAGTTGAGCGTGAAAAATCCCTACCGGCTTATCTGCTCGGTTGTATCCCAAAACGTTGCAACATATGTTCCGATGACCTTCTCGTTGAGTACTACGAGAATTGTGCAATGTCGTCTTCCAAAAAAAATAAAAATAGATAGAAAATAGAAAAACTTATTAAAATGAGTCTACTTAGTTAAAATTTTGATAAAAATCGTAATTGTATTGTATGTTTGCTATTACTTATGGGATCAAACTCATTGATAATATATACATTGTTATTTCACAATATGGCATATGTATACCATATTGTATCATATTGTATACCATCGGAAATGAATTTTTCATTATGAATGTAAAATTAGTGTAATTTCCCTAAAGCTATTTAGATTGTACAATAAATCAAGACTTCCAATAATCAAACCCGTCTAGTTCAGTTGGTAAAGCACAAGGCTCTTAACTTTGTGGTCATGGGTTCGAACCCCATGGTTGGCGTAGGGTTTAAAACAATAATCAGTTCGTAAATGTTCGTAAATCGTAGGGTTTAGGACAGGTTACGAAGGATAAAACCAGCATACAGCTATTTACAATCAAATATGGTTTGGTCATTCCGTTATTGATAACATTAATTTATTTAATTTTATGTTTTGTTTACGAACATACAAATGACATGGAACTAATACTTGAACATTTCTAAAGCAAACTAAACCATAAGGTTTAGGACAGGTTACGAAGGATAAAACCAGCATACAGCTATTTACAATCAAATATGGCTTGGTCATTCCGTTATTGATAACATTAATTTACCTAATTTCATGTTTTGTTTACGAATATACAAATAACATGGAATTTTTTTTATATACTTGAACATTTCTAAAGCATACGACTAAATCGTAAGGTTTAGGACACATTACGAAGGATAAACCAACAACAAAAGTTTGAGATTGATCACTGACACTGAGACCAGCAACAAAGACTTGAGACCGATCACCAAAGTTAAGATCGACAACAAAAATATTAGTCGATGACCAGTCACTGAATCTGAGACCAGTAACAAAAAACTGAAACTGGTCACCGTATCTGAGATAGACAACAAAGACTTTTAGACCGGTTATTGAAGTTGAGACTAGCAAATAAAGACCAGAGATCGGTCACCAAAAATGAGATCAACAACAACAATGTCTTGAGATCGACAACAAAGACTTGAGACCGGTCATCAAAACTAAAATCGACAACAAAGGCTTAAAAGCGGTCATCGAAGTTGAGACTGACGAAAAAAAACTTGAGATCAATTACCGAGGTTGAGACTGACATTAAAGGCTTGAGATCGATCACTAAAATTAGGAATAACTACTGATGTTAGAAGCAATTCGTGAAGCTAGGACCGACCACTAAGGTTGGGATCGATAACGAAAATTGTGATCGCTCTATAGTAGTACGAAATCTGATCTTTCAAGACTAATTAGTCACTCTAAGATCATACCGATTACTTCAAAGCATCATGACAAATGCTGGGATTATTTTTTACCTCAACAATTTAATTTAATGTTTTATTTACAAATATACAAATAACATGGAATTTTGTTATATACTTAGAACATTTCTAAAGCATATGACTAAATGATAAAGGAGATCAATATTAAGAATAGAAAGAGGGAGAAATTGGGGGGATTGGAGCATAGTCAAAACATAGAATTGCAAAACATTTGTCTAATTGTCGTAAACACATTTTTCTTCAGATCCAAATGTTTATACGACAATTAGACAAAACATGGAATTGCCAGACAAATCTTCCCGTTGCTAATCCAAAGAGGGCGAAGCCCACCAGGCAGCAGAGCCCAAAAAATACCTCCTGTTTCACCAAAGGCATCCCAAAACATCATAGGGACTATGCCATGATGTTTTGTAGAAAAATGAGTAAATCTTGCATGCAAAATTTTTTTTTTGAACCTGCACAATTTTGTCATTCCATTAGGCCACGTTTATCAGCGATCACCACTAGAAGACAAGCAATAACGTAAAAAAATAAATAAGAATGGAGTATTTTTGGCCAAGCAACTTACCAGCTAACTAGGACAAGATTGATCATGTAGATTAATATACAAAATCATCTTGTACAATGAATCTATTCAATCATAACTGTTCAAATTATCTAATTATAAATATGTGAATCATTCTCACGACCTAATTATCTGCGTAAAAATCATTCAAATATACATAAACTAACTATTTGAATGTTTATGTCCATTTGAATGATGCTATTGGAGCATACTTGACCAAATTATAATATACATAAGCGACTATTTATTATAATTGAATAAAATCATTTTAATGTATTGAGCAAAACCATTTAAATTTCTAAGAGAATTCTATAAAAAATAATACATGTACATAACCAAATCCACTCCCCCACGACAGATCAACCATATTTCTAATCTTAATCTAATCATAATGATACATCTCACAACATTATCTTTTAACAAACATTAAAATAAAAAATATGAAAAATTATTAATTTTCAATTCTTTATAAATAGTGTTCAATATACTGATATATTTTGTAATTTATCATTTTATAGTTTATTTGTAGCTCAATTGTTTTTTTGAATTTTTTAATTCAACTTTTACATTAATTTTGTTACTTTAATATGATTTTTTCCTTTATATAGGTAAGAATGCATAATTTTTATTTACACAATTTATATGTAAACATAAATTAATTATAGATAATATGTATATGAGAAAAAAATTAGTTATTTATTTCAGATTTGATGAGATCACTAATAAAGATGGGAAAACATTATGTTGGACTGAATTGCATTTTTATGAAAAAGATTGGTCCCGCTCACCTACAAACATAGTCTTACATTTCTTAGCACATCAGCATATAGTTTAATTGGAGATCCGGAAAAGGATTTTGGAAAATCTCAAAATTTTAAATAACCCAAATAAACCATGTCATAGAAATAAATATTCAACCAAACATAACTAACTTGACTCTGCCATAAAAAAATTCCCCAAAGTTAACTTTCATATAATTAATTAGGTACACCCTTGATTATTTCATAATAATAAAAATTTATAATCTAAAGTTTGTGGTTCATACTTGATACAAAATAGTAATCAAAATGAATTTACCAAATAAATTAATTCAGATTGAAGCGTCAAAATTTTCTTCAAACATTGAGCGATGCGTCTTGCTTTTAAGTAGCTATGACTACCACTAAATCTCGGTTTTAAGTAAACGAAAGCTCGGCGTCTCTCTGTCCATCTCTCTCGCCGTTAAACATAACGCCGTCAGCAACCGCTAATAATTCAACTGACGGCAAATGAACAACGGGGAGAAGAGGAGGCCGAACGGCGGCGAGAGGAGGAATGAGGACGACGACGAGGATGACGAAGAGGACGGCCTCGGCGCGTGGGAGAAGACCTACACGGACGAGCGGTCGTGGGAGTCACTCCAAGAGGACGAGTCCGGCCTCCTCCGCCCACTCGACACCTCCGCCGCGTATCGGGCCCAGTACCGCCGCCGCGTCCGCGCGCTCTACTCCGCCGCCGCCAGCGCCCGGATCCAGAAGGGCCTCATCCGCTTCCTCTACGTCGTCGTCGACCTCTCCAGGGTGAGTCTCCGCGACCATCGGCCGGTTTCTTTTGTTTTTGTTGGCTAATGTTAGGGTTTGGGTATGGGATTGTGATCTATGAGCTGTGGATTATTAATGATCGCGGCTGGTGGGATTAGGTTGTCGGATCGTTGAAGTGATTAGCGCGGAAAGGTCCGTGTTTTGTTTTCGGTTTAGGGTGCGTGCAGATTGTGAGAATACCACATTGCTTAGTGCAATTGCGGGGAGCATGTTTATAAGCGCGGAAAATCCACCAATTCATTACCTTGAGATTTTGGGTTGGATATGGAGATAGTAACATGATAGTAAAGCGGGTTGATCTCATGTCCATCATTGTACTCGAACAACCCCCATTTCTTGCATGTTGGTGATGTAAAAACCGGTGCAATCTTCGAGATGGGTCTCGTTTGAGAATCTCACATTGCTTAGTGCAATTGTGGGGGGCAAGGTTACAAGTGTTGAAAATCCAACCCAGGTTTGAGATTCTAATAGTTGGCAAAATGTGCTATACCAGAGACTACATTTGGGGGGTCTGTTGAATATGTTTGTTGGGGATGAGTGTAGATGGAGCTGTAGCGTAGTTGTTGGAGATTTTGAGTTTGTGTATTTCCTAGAGAAGGAGTGGATAACTAGATCGTGCTTTGATATTTTGATGTAGCTATGTGGATGTTTCTGTTGGATTACTGTATGGGACAGCACAATGGCATGTTAGTATTCATATGATTGAGGCTTTGACTGTTGTTTTCATGTGATATTTTGATGTGCTCACTAGCGTTAGCTTGGCAATGTTTGCTCAATTGTGCATAGGCGGCAGCAGCGATGGATTTTCGGCCGAGTCGTATGGCCATGGTTGTGAAGCATGTTGAGACTTTCATTAGAGAATTTTTTGACCAGAATCCGCTGAGTCAGATCGGCCTGGTGACCATAAAAGACGGGGTTGCCCACTGCCTGACAGAACTTGGTGGAAGTCCCGAGTCCCATATTAAGGCTTTGATGGGCAAGATGGGAACCTCAGGTGATGCCTCACTGCAGAATGCATTGGATCTTGTCCATGATTATCTGGATCAGATACCGTCCTATGGCCACCGCGAAATTTTGATTCTATATTCGGCCCTCAGTACCTGTGATCCAGGAGACATCATGGAGACAATCCAAAAGTGCAAGAAATCAAAAGTCAGGTGCTCGGTTATTGGCCTATCTGCTGAAGTGTTTATATGCAAGCATCTATGCCAAGAAACTGGTGGATCATATTATGTTGCATTAGATGAGGTGAGAAACTGTCTGCGCTGTTAAATAGCAATAATAGTACAAGCTGATCTGGTTGATCTTTCAGTTGATGATGTTCACTAATCCTACCGATTCAGGTTCATCTTAAAGAGTTAATATTGGAGCATGCACCGCCTCCTCCGGCAATAGCAGAATTCGCAACTGCCAATTTGATAAAGATGGGTTTCCCGCAAAGAGCAGCAGAGAGTTCTATCTCTATCTGTTCGTGTCATAAAGAGGCCAAAGTTGGCGAGGGTTACATTTGTCCGAGATGCAAATCGCGTGTATGTGATCTTCCAACGGAATGTCCTATATGTGGATTGACACTTGTTTCGTCACCTCATTTGGCAAGGTCATATCATCATCTTTTCCCTATAGCACCATTCACTGAGGTGCATCCGACAAGATATGGGAAATTGCAGAAATCTTGTTTTGGCTGCCAGCAAAGCCTTCTTGCTCAAGGTAAGAAAATAAATGCAAAGAATTACTGTAGTCTACCGTAGGAAGCTGTTCCATTTCTGTAAAGTAGGAAAATTGCAAGTCACTCCACCTGGTCCACCATTGGATTTTATTTGCTTAATACCGTATGCATTTAATCCTTATCAAAAGAGGGAAGAAGATTGTTGACGTGAAAGAATTGGAAAAGGTTTTGAGTCTCCTTTATGATGGTGTCAAGGTTCTTCTGATGTCTCTTTCCTAGCTGACTTTTTGATGAATATTTTCGTAATAACTTAAATGTTTAGGAGATGTCTATAAGCTTACTCGTTTCTTCTATATTTCTATTTCAGGCAGCAAGTCCAACCTCTATGTGGCATGTCCAAATTGCAAACAAGAGTTTTGCCTTGAATGTGACATATATATTCATGATAGCTTGCACAACTGCCCTGGCTGTGAGAGCTTCAGGCATTCATAGAACACTGGAGAAATAGCATATTAGCTACATCGGAGTTGTTCGCTGCTGACCAAATATCGATTATACAGGATCAACCTCAAGCAGTTCCAAAGATGTTGAAAGTCCCAAGTGATTCCGTTGCTTTGGTTTGTGGGAGGGATACAAGTTGGGTTATTAAGCTTTGCTTGGTAAAATGTAAC
>SOPF01028068.1:494635-653449 GCA_012979155.1 Hypericum perforatum | reverse complement strand
GTAAACAATTACTTATTTAATACATATCTAATATTAGATAATCAATAATTCGTTTTGAAATGTTTTAAATGCTATATTGCCCCTACATGTTTTTTAGTTTATTTTCTTAATATTTTCCAAGTTTTGTACAGGATTAGTCATAGTAAACACGTAACGAGGTATATTAATCTTATTTCTCTTTTTTTCTTTTGCCAAAAATATAATTTTATGCATAATCATGCATCCATACACACATTACATCAATCATTCATGCATTGAAATACACGTGCATTTTAAACATGATAATACTCATCTGTTACTGTTTATAGAAAATGATCTCAAGAATATCTCGAACAGTCCTAACTACACACAAGGCTAGGAGTGAGCCTAGCCCACAACAAGAGTTGGCTTCCCACCAAGAAGAATAGGGTTTGGGCCAGTACAGGAATAGGTCTAACCCCCAGGCTTGGATCGTGCTAGAGCATCATAGGAAAGGCGCCTAACTACTAGTTGGACTGGGTGGATGCCAAAGCAGATGGTGAAGTCTGCCCTATCTGCGGTGGCTCCAAAGCTAGGTCATCAGTCTTGGGTTATGATGATCGACCCGCTCTGGTGACAGTCGTCAGCACTACCTACATAGTATCCTACAAGATGTCCAACTATGCATACCGGGTCATAAAAGTCTCAACAAAAAATTTAACGCTCCGTAATTTGATCGAATGGCTCTATTGTACCAACATGGGTCTTTTCAGCATGCTTTGTCCTCACTCGCACACCCTAGAAACTTCCCAGGAGGTCATCTATCCTGATCCTACCATCAACCAAATGCATTTAACCTTGAAGTTCTTTCAAGATGTGTGCCCGAAAAGAAGGTGCACCTTGTTGATATGGATAGTAACAATCAAATCTCTTAAGCCTTTCACACAGTACATATACGGGGTATCATAGGAAATACAATCACAAGAGTATTACAGGGCAAGATAAAAACTCCCCTGACTCTAGAGTCAAGCTCAGGTTTCCAGGCAGGAAGAAAACTGGACCCCTATACTAGCAGACTACAGTCTCCTCCTACAGCTGGAGCTTCACTCATGGGCTCTAACGATCTTGACTAATGGCTAGCATGTGGATCTAGCTGCGATACTACAAGGTTAGAGTGTGCACTATCTAGGTGCACAAGAGCAACAACAAGTGACAAATCAGATATAAGGACAAAACTCCCCTAGTAACAGGGACATGGTCCAAACCCGTAGTGGATTGTGAACGAGTCCCCTACACTCATGGCCTGCAGACTCCCACCTTCGGATCTGTGGTCACTACCAAATACAACTCATAATTAGTGCACAAATCTATCTGTGACGCAAGAGGGTCAGAGTGAAAACATGTCGAGGAGATAGTAGAAGTAATCAAAGATGCTACAAACAAAGGGACAGAAACTCCCCTAACACCGGGGACAAGGTCCAAACCCTGGGTGGTCTGTGAGCAAATCCCTGCACGCGCAAACCATGGAGGTCCCCTGTGGCTGAGGTCTCTGCAGCATCGAGAAGGCTCATTTGGGACTTTGCTAGATCCCTTGGATAATCAGTCTGCACAGCAACTAAAGTGGAGCGGGGCTCAGTGCCCGACATAGACAATAAAATATTGCTAGCTGATATAGCCGAATCACGATATAGTAAAGGGAATGACACTTTCTTAGAGTTGGGATCATAGCTCACCGCTGACAGAGTAAGAATTAGTGATCCCAATGTAGGCGAACCACAGATATCTCCTACGGTTGGGACCTCAAACGAGGCTGTGATAAGAGCTGCATACTGGCTCTCCGAGTATACCTGCAAAAGTGCTAGAGGTCCTATTTATAAGAAATTTATTAACTAACAAACTTCTAAAAATCAAACTGATAATCCAAAACATAAATATAATTAATAAATTTATAGATAACTAATAAATTATTTTCATCCTTATCTCCATCATCTTGCCTTGCTCCACTGCGTTTGTTGTGAAAGTGGGATAGAAATTTCCACAGTCCAAATCCAATAATGCAATAGATCAATTTCATAAATTTTGAGGCTTAAACAAGATCATTTATGACGATTAG
Organism: Hypericum perforatum; assembly: GCA_012979155.1. Taxonomy (NCBI): domain Eukaryota; kingdom Viridiplantae; phylum Streptophyta; class Magnoliopsida; order Malpighiales; family Hypericaceae; genus Hypericum; species Hypericum perforatum. The sequence continues at coordinate 651,378 of SOPF01028068.1, read as the reverse complement.
GAGAGTGATTATTAGACATACCAGCTTTGAGAGTTTGTGAAACTGCATCTTCTCCAGAATCTTGGAGCCATTTGTTGTCATCACCATGACTTCAATAGAGAGATAGTCCGGAACAATGCAGCTACCAAGAAAAAAATTGAAGATGTACACTTATATATAATATAAACCCTAGATTATATTTGTATCTATAAATTTATTATTAAACAATTGATTACCCCCGAAGATCCCCTTTTCCTCATAACAATTTGGTTCAAAAGTTCGGGGTCAGTGCATGTTGGTATCTCGTTGACTCGGTTGTAAGAACACATAATGTTGTCGTTGAAGTTGGTGTTGTCCAGCCGTATGTTTCGAGCTTGGTCAACCGTGAAGAAGGCCAAGAGAGCGAGGAAGAGAAGCTTTACTACTTCTCTCTATTAACTTAAATAATCAGAAGTATCGAAATAACGTATTTGGGAATTTTTTTTTATTTGGTGCTACTGTTCATCCGAATTTACGAATCTGGTGCCCCATAATTTTTTTTATGAATCTGGTGTCCACGTTGGAATGGCTCGCTAAAATCCCGTGTACCGAACCAATACACGGGATTTTATCCCGTGTATCGCAGTACACGGGATTTTATGCCATGTTCAGTACACGGGCTAAAATCCCGTGTATTGGTAAACACGGGATGGAATCCCGTGTACCGAACCAATATACGGGATTTTGGCCCGTGTACCGGTTATCCAGGTTCCGACAGAAATCTGGAATACACGGTGGAATTCAATTCCGAGATTTTCTATCCACCAATAAACGGGATAAAATTCCGTGTTTTGGTCAAAACTTGGTTATAAGATTGTTGCCTCGGCAGAACGAGGCATTAACCATATATTCCGAAATTTCCACGCAAAAAGAGTATTTTTAGGAGGCTTGAAGAGCGTTTTGTGCACGGATTCAAGCTTCAAAGAGGTAAGTAATTACATTTAGCTTGTGATGATATAGTTTGTTAATGAATTTTTGAACCGTGGTTATTGATTGTGTTATTGTTAGTTAATTATTGTTAAGAGTGATTGTTGAAACATGTTGAATAATGGTTGTCGTTAGTTTTAAATTTGTTGAATATAGTGATTAATTTTGTGAATTAGGTAAGTTAAGTATAATTAATTATTGTTAATAGTGATTGATGAAACTTGTTATTAGTCGAATAACGGTTGTCGTTAGTTTTAAAGTATGTTGAACAATAGTGATTATTTATCGAAAATGTTGAACTTTGAAATTAGAAAATTGATTAAGAATGGTAGTTGATTTTTAAAGTTAATTAGACTTGTTAAATTATTTAATGATAGATTTTTAATTCGACTATTTAAACATATTTATAAAATTTTGTCTGTAGATATATCTAAAATGTCTGGGTGAGTTGTTCGAATTAGAGTGTTGTACGATGGAGAAGTTAGGGAAAATAGACTTATCGGTTTTGAGTACGATGGAGGAGGTCAAGCGAGATTGAAGTTTCATGAAAATATGTTGACGTACGATCGATTACGGAGGAAAGTGATTGAAAAGATTTATTTTGATGAGAATGAAGAACTAGATGATTTGCTATTTAGATGTCCCGTAGGTGGAGAGAAGTTCCAGCCAGTGATTATTGAGAATGACAGTCATGTTGCTAGAATGGTGCAGACCATGGTAAATTTCTATGGGGTATATCAAAGTGAAATAGCAATGGACATATTTGTGGAGAAGAGAACACATGAGGAATGTGACCCAACTCCCATCCTAGAAGAAGAAGAGGCAGAAGAAGAACCAGACGAGGAAGCTAACTTTGGCTTTGACCCAAGTACTCCATATGCAACCAATAACTTGGACTCGGAAAAGGACGAAGAAGAAGAGGAGTCAGAAGAAGAACCAGACGAGGAAGAAGAGAATGACGAGGGAGGAGAAAATGCGAACGACGTGGGAGGAGGATTTCAGCACAATGTGGGAGGAGGATTTCAGCACGATGTGGGAGGAGAATGTCAGCACAATGTTGGAGGAGGATTTCAGCTGGATCAGATAGAAGAATCACCCTGGTATGCACAGCTTCCTGTTCCTATGCGTAATGCAAACACAGACTTGACAGTATATGCTGATCAATGGGGTTACGAAGAGTATGTTAGCAGTTGTTGTGGGCTGTTGAAGGAAGGCAGTATTTGGAAAACCAAAAACGAAGCTATGCAGGATATAAAAGCTTATGCTATGGTAGAGGGCCGAGAGTACATTGTCAAAGAATCTAGGCCGAATACTTATGCCGTGGAATATAAGAAAAAAGTTAAGGATCAACACCAGTGGAAGATACGTGTATCTAAGGATGGAAGAGATGAACTGTTCAGTCACTGGAAAATTATGAAACACAACCACCCCCATACATGTTGTCGAATTCGGGATAACCTAGATTATTGACAACTATCATCTGAGTATATAGCAAAGATGCTTACAACGAGGGTATCAGATGAATCAAATGTTTCTATCAAGTCCTTGAGGCATGAGTTGCATGGTCAATTGAGTTATATGCCTTCGTATGCTAAGACTTGGTAGGCAAGAGATAAGGCATTCAAGCTATTATGGGGAGGTTGGGAAGAATCTTACACTCTACTACTACATTGGTTTGCAGCATGTCAAGCAAGTAACCCTGGAACTGTGGTTGAATGGGAATTTTACCATGGCCAGCCCGGTGTAGACCATTACACTGAACTATTTCCACCCGGAGTAAAGATGTTCCGTCGAGTTTTTTGGGCTTTCAAGCCTTGTATTGAGGCTTTCAAGCATTGCATACCTGTTATGGAGATTGATGGCACATTCTTGACTGGAAAGTACCGACATACATTGTTGATCGCTACTGCTATTGATGGTAATACTGCCATTGTTCCGATAGCATTTGCTCTCGTCGAAGGAGAGAACTCTGACAGCTGGCCATGGTTTATGGAACAAGTAAGGTTGCACGTTGCCAAAGATCGACGAGGAATATGTGTTGTCTCTGATCGACACGATGGTATAGTAAAAGCAATAACAGATGCACATGGATGGGGACCAAGTATGGATGTTGTTCATCGATATTGTTTGAGACACATTGCTAGTAATCTCAACCAGAGGTTTAAGAATCCTGCAATGAAAAATGTGATGAAGATAGCAGGTATTAACAATTGACTATAAAATACCTTTTATGGTTAAAGTTATTTGATTAGTCATTGATAGACCTCTTATCTATTGTAATGTGTGTAGGTATGCAAGCCCAACCGAAGAAGTTACATGAGTATTTAGGTCAAGTTTATCAGGTTGATCGAGAGGTATATGACTGGATGATTGAGCATGATCCAGTTAAATGGAGTTTAGCTCTTGATGGCGGACGTCAATGGGGTCACATGACGACAAATATCGGCGAGTGTGTCAATAAAGTGTTCAAAAGAGCACGGCGGCTTCCGGTGGCCGCAGTGGTCACTGAGATTTATGCACAACTCACTGAGTACTTCCAGAAGCGAGCGACACAATGTATTGACGAGTGTGTTCCTGGCGAGATAATATTGTCAGCTAAAATCCGTGCCAGGTTAGAAAGATGGGAGAAGAAAGCTGAAAGACATACTGTGGTGGTATCTGATCGTCAAGCAGGTAATTTTACTGTAGGTGATTTTACTTAATCCACTAGACAAGCACAAGCTATCGCAAATTCTTGTATCCATTTTTACCAACCGAAACTGACTTAAATTTTGTAGGTGATTTTACTGTATCCACTAGACCATCACGCCGTACGGGAAAAGGTGGGAAAGTACATCAGGTGCTTTTGGATAGATGCTTATGTCAATGTGGTAAATTCCAAGCATTTCACTATCCGTGTTCACATGCAATGGCTTGTTGTATCAAGATGGGCATCAACGACTATAGAATATACGTTGATCGTTACTACCGCCTGGAGAACACACAGTTGTGCTATCAGAATCTATTTATCCCTCTGGGAAATCTAGCATATTGGCCACCACCAGTAGATATGACAGTTGTGCAGCTTATTCCTGATGAACGGACTATCCGAGGTAGAGGTCGACCGAAGTACCGAATACAGAATGAGATAGATGTAGCTTCTTCACGCATCAACTGTACTGTATGTGGTGGCAGAGATCATGTCAAAGCCAATTGTACAGACATTGTTGCAGTTGCACAATTTAGAGCGGCCAAAGCAGCAAGAGCAGCTGCAAGGGCTGCAGCAAAGGCCGCAGCTAGGGTTAGAGCAGCAGACAGGCCTAGTACTAGTACACAACGTGGCTAGTGCACCTAGTTTGCCATGTTTGTGATGTACTAATGTATTTTTATTGATCTTGTGCTCTGAACCCTTGATCTTTGTTTAATTTTTATTGGTTAGTGAGTGTTCTGAACATCTGTGATTTTTGTGAACTATAATTTAGTTGATTTGAAGTCGTGTATGTTGCCCACCTATTCTATATTTTTTAGACATGAGCAGGCACGGAAAGGGTCACGTAGGATCTGATGGTGAGGATGCTGACGACTACGAGTACCATTCACCACCACCTATCATCCACTTACCAAGCAAAGAAGTGCAAGAATTATATGACTCAAAGTATGGTAGTATCTTTAGACGTCTTACAGGGCCACCCCCTGGTTATATTGACCCAGTAGAAAAGGCGAAGGCTGAGAAAGCGCAAGCTAAGGCTGAGAAAGAGGCAAAAGCGAAGAGATCAGTGCTCAAAGAATTATTTGGTAAGCCTGATGCATGGACGCGTGCCAAAACCTATCTTCGTAATGAAGGTATTTATTCTTAGCTAATTCACGATAAGTTATATACAAATTAATATGCATATATTTTCGTATACAGGTTTGATCGAGAAGACAGGATTATTTCTCGGGACTTCGATTGAGAAATTCAAGCGCACCCAATATGATTGTATCATCCAAGATGTAATGTCCAAAATATATATAGTATTTAATTTTATTGTTACCCGCCTTACTAACAAATTATTTTACAATTTTATTAGATGATGGTTGTGCTTGTCAAAAGTATGCAGCACTACTTTGCCGATTTTCCGGAGACTAAGGTATAAACTATGACCTTCATTATTAAAAAAAAACTTGAAACCCAAACAAAATTGTACTCATATTGTGCTTGTTGTACAGGATGAGTCGGATGACTGTCAGAGTATGCGAAGGATGTTTGACAGCCATTACTTTACAACTTTTAAGGTACCTACCATGATCTTTATTGGTGCAAATAAATTTCAATGTTACTAACTAAATTGTTTAATAACAGTTTGGTTATTGTATAGGACGAATCCGGTTCATGTCACGGTGAGATAGATGATAAAACTGGGACTATACATCCAGGATGTGTTCTCCTCCTTCTGAATGTAAGTATATGAATATGTTGACCACTTTATATAGTCGTCCCAGATGCTTATATTATAATGACAAATCTTAATTTTTAGGTGAAGGTGGAGTACCATTGTGGAGAATTCAATGACCTTAAAATTGGGCCAGACAATATTTTCAAGGTATTTCCGATGACAGGAGAAGAAAGCTCAGGATCGACTAAGCGTGGTTGATAATTGGTTGTACTAATGTTAATGTGCGTCAATTTGTTTGTTAGAATTGGACAATGAAATTATGAAAATTTGCATATTTTATAACTGAATGGTTTTGTAATAAACAGGAGTAATAACAACCAAAGTTCAAACTAAAATATGCAAAGTTGGACCCCTATTATTTCTTCGTCGCCCTATCAATCTTCTTCTGCTCGAAGATCTTTCCATATCTACCTTCTCCAGAGGATGCGATAACTGACCCAGTCCGAGATACGATAGGTGCATCCTTAGCTGGACGTCCTGGCTGTACACGAACTGGTGGTACTTCTTTGTGATGCCCGTCAGAAGGACCTTCTCCAGTTCCGGTGTAACTATCATCAAACTCTGACCCACTAGGGTCTGCATCCGCCTGGTGGGATAACACATGTAGCCTGTGAAAGAACAAACAAACAGTCAGTACAAAAAAACCATGAGATGTTGTATTTACAAATTACCAAGTTCACCTGTGCGAGCCAGAAGCAGATGTCTCCACCTGCCGTTGCTGCTGCTGTTGTAGGGGACGTCCTGTGCCAGTTGGCGACGTAAATCCTAATCCAGAAAACTGCTAAAATGCTGATCCCGAAAGAGGCTGCAACGAGGTTGTCCCAATGTCCGAGACTCGCACTGCTGGGGATGTCTGGAATGCATGACTACCATACATGGTGAAATCGGAGGTGAAGAAAGCATTGTCTGCCATATGATCACCAAAATATTCTCCACCAAGTCCGCCACTGATAAAAAATATTTGGTATAATAAATCATAATGAATTACTTACAAAAAGCTATTAATGATGTTGGGAGGTATACCTAAGCAAGGACTGCATAAACGTAGGAGAAGATGGACGCTGCGTCGGTGAGGAAGGTGGCTGTGATGTCTGTGTCGGGAGCTGCGTCTGTGCAACAAGCTGAGTAGGCTAAGTCATGTAGTCTCCCCACTGCATCGGAGCAATATCGCTCTCCGCAACCATAAAGCCTATCGCCATCTTCCGCCGCCGGGTGAACAAGTTCGTCCGTCGCCTGGTAACAGGTACTCTCTCTGCCTCAGGTACATTATATACCATATCCGGCGGTGGTGGCAGATGTGCATGTGACTGTGGTATATCCATATACCGTCGGTCCTCCCCAATGAACCGTAGCGCGACCTCCGATAAAGACCGCAACTGTGAACCAGGCTGAGTCTCATGCCAGATATGCTCAACAGCATCAGCCTACAGTTGACAAGTAATAAATAATATGGTATTGGTTCTAACAAAAAATAAAGTAGAATAAACACAATATGTACCGTAAATAAATTGACAAAGTATTGAAGAGTACTTACACTTCTGTGGACACTAGCGCCTAAATGGCTGATGAAACGTCGAGTAATGCGTCTGTACCAGTCCATATACCCATCATGGTAGTGGACTGACCTGCGCTCCGTAGGCATTCCTGGGCGGCACACAAAAGTATGTCGGTCGTCCCTCCATAGGCTGACATGTCTAGGGAACAGATCGTCCCACTTCGTGCCGCGCTGACCACGACCACCCTTTGCTGCTGTGTGCGTCCCATCATCAGGTTCAGGCGGATTTGGAATACCTTGGACGTATCCAAATTGCCTGAACACCCGGTCCGGGTAATGCCACTCTACGGCATAAAAAGAGATCAGCGGCACTCTCGCTAGCCACAGCCGCTGATCTCGATGACATATACCAGGCAGATTGGCAATAATGCCCTCCGTATACAGAACCCATACCACCTACGAAAATAAACACAATTTAAATTACCATCATTAAATTAAAGTACTTTGCTACATGTAAGGACTTACTTACATCTTCATCTTTTAGCCGGTCCAATTTGCTTCGATAGACCTCTACGAGAATGCACTTCTTTGATATATGCCGATTTACCTGTCCGGACCACCTAGTAAAAAAACATGTATAAATTTTAGTATAAGTAATAAACAAATAAGAAACAAGTATATGTATGTGATTCACATTTTTAATACCTTCGGCCTAAAGCCTGATGATATTCTTGGCCGACTGGGTTCTTTAGGACAAACCGAAGTGGCACGATCCTCTCGGCAGCCCGCATAGTGAGGAGTCCAAGATCTCCAGAGATAACAGATGCATCCCGGTTGGTGGCCCTGCACAACTGGTGAAAGAGATGTGCCAGACATGCGCTACCCCAGCTATATGATGCTATTGAATCAAAATCTAATAGCATCGGCACCCAACAAGAGTTCACCCTTGACTCGGTCGTCTCTGGAAATAGGATGCCTCCAATGAGCCGCAAGATGCTCGCCCTAACATAGTGTCGAACTGTCTCGTCGTCAGCATCATCAGCTAACTCGGCGAGATCATACGTCTCCTCCAACCACTTCAACTGAATAGTGTTGCCGATCGCACCCCAGGTATAGACTTCGGGTTCCTACCGAAGCACGTCAAACACATCTCAGGCCAATCAGTGGGTGTCTGGTCACCTGTCAATGGGAGGCCGTTGATCGGCAGTCCGTACAGCACAGCCACGTCCTGGAGTGTAATCGTCATCTCTCCTACGGGCATGTGGAAGGTATGTGTCTCTGGTCGCCACCGCTCTACCAGAGCTGTAACCACAGCTGCCTCGATCGGGACATGACCGGTGCACTAGACATCCCAAAATCCCAATGCCTTCATGTACTCAATGAATACGGTGTTCTCCACCGGCTTCTGCTTCCATGTACGGCGATAGACCTTCAGTGAGGCATCCTTATCAAACTCCTCTGTGCTACCTGGAATCTCCGCATTCCAGATGGCCTGTGATCGATGCACCTCTTGGTGCTTCAAAACGCTCCGATCAAGAGGGCCTCCATCACCGAGTGGGTCTCCGTGCTGCTGTGCTGCCATACCTGAATAATATATACAAAAAATAAACATAATTTAAACATATAACACAATAAACTAAAAAATACACAATATATATATATATATATATATATATATATATATCACATAACCTAAAGCTAAATTTAATATTGAAAACTAATAACAAACTAATAACCATACATATTTAAACTATGCTATAATTCATATTACAAAATTACATGCAAATTCCAAAAAAAATATCATTTCGCATACAACTTTATAATTCATTTTCAATAACTCAAATCCATATTCAAATCCACATTCGTTTTTAATAAATCAAATTCACATCCAATAATTAATTCAAATTCACATTTTCAATAAATTAATTTCACATTCAATAATTAAATCTAATTCATATTTTTAATAAATCAAATTCACATCAAATAATTAATTGAAATTCACATTTTCACTAAATTAATTTCACTTTCTAAATTTAATTCAAATTCACTCAATAAATCAATTTCACATTCAATAATTAAATCAAATTCACATTCAATAATTAAATCTAATTCACATTCGCAATAATTATTTCAAATTCATATGTTCAATAAAACAAATTCACATTTCAATACATCACATTTCAATACATCAAATTTCAATACATCACATTTCCACACTTCACAATTCATAATCAATCACAATTCCAATTCAAATTCCAATTCAAATTCCAATTCAATTCCAATTCAATTCCAATTCACAAAACTAACCCAACCCTAAACTCAAATTCCAATGCAAACTTTGAATAGTACCGGAGAGGAGGAGGAGGCTCATAGTGGAGGAGGACCAGCGCGGTGGAGGATGAGGCGCGGTGGAGGGCGGAGGAGGCACGCCGGAGGGAGGAGGTGGCGCAGAGGAGCCCGGTGGTCTTCTTCGAATTTGGGAGTTTTCGGATTTGGGAGTTGGTTTCGCGTTACCGGGATTTCATCCCGTGTCGGGTTTAAAAAGCCCTCGAACCGGTACACGGGCCAAAATCCCGTGTATTGGTTCGGTACACGGGATTCCATCCCGTGTTTACCAATACACGGGATTTTAGCCCGTGTACTGAACACGGCATAAAATCCCGTGTACTGCGATACACGGGCTAAAATCCCGTGTATTGGTTCGGTACACGGGATTTTAGCGAGCCAGTCCAACGTGGACACCAGATTCATAAAAAAAATTATGGGGCACCAAATTCGTAAATTCGGATGAACAGTAGCACCAAATAAAAAAAAATCCCGTATTTGTGATAAACTTGCATGTAAAGGTTGAGGGTGACGTTAAGATAACTGTGGTATTGTTAAGATCTCCCTATAAAAAAATAACCGTTGAGTACGACTGACAAATAAATAAAAAATTAAATAATGGGAAAAGTCCTCCTAGGGCCCTTGTGGTTTGACCCGTTCTTAGATAGGTCCTTGAGGTTTAAAACGTCGATAACCGGTCCCTGTGCTTCCAATTTTCACATCTGAGTCCTCCCGATCCGGTTTGATTCAAAAATCCAAAGTTCAATCTCGCAATTTCGATGACGAAAACGCCGATTATCGACTCCAGGTGACTCACCAAAGTGTCTCTGACATGTAGATACCAATTTCACATGTTTTTGTCACCTGAATTGCGAGATTGAATTTTGGATTTTCGAATCGAACCAGATCGGGGGGACTCAGATGTGAAAATTGGAAGCACGAGGACCGGTTATCGCCTTTTTAAACCTCAGGGACCTATCTGAGAACGGGTCAAACCACAAGGGCCCTAGGAGGACTTTTCCCTAAAATAATTGTCTAGATTGCTTTGATTATAATGGGATCTGTCCCCTCACCCATTTTCTTTACCACTCACCACCATATAGGTTGCTTAACCCTCTGGGGAAAGGTAGTCTCGTTTTTCCCTTTAGTTTGTGCCTAAACCAAAATTACGAACATGCACTAGTCAGAATTATGTACATTTTTTCTTCAAGCATTAATAATTTTGGGGTAGTCACAACACCAACAAAACAAAAAACTGAAAGAAAAACAAACTAGGTAAAAGTCCATTTTAGTCTCTTGTTTGGTTGAGTTTTACTTACTTTGTTGTTTTAAAAGGTCTCATACTGATGTATGTTTCTCTATAACCATCTATTTAACAATTTTTTGGATAAGTATAATATGGAAAAAAATAAAAAAAATCAGAAAAAATGAATATTACGGGGTATACGTGTTTTTAATATTGTTCTTGATTTATTTTCAAAATCCTAATTAATTTGTCTCTTCATTAGTTTTGGGAATATTTTGTCTAAAATAATTATTCAAATAGTCAGTGCTAACTACACTATTTTTTTTTACCATACAATCATCATTCATAACCACACAAAATAGTGGTGTTCAAGTTGATCAAATCATAGAATGACATTTTACCTACCAACTATCAAAATGAAATTGATACCGACGACAAAATTGATGAGGAAAAAAGTTTACTTTAGTATATCCTGGTGATTTGACATTTAAACACATAACTTATGGTTTGAATGTGACATACACGGACTATCAGATGATTTTTAAAGTATAGAGTTATCCAAGTTAAACCGCCAAACTGCCAAGTGACCTTTGGTCTAACGACATAAGGGTGGGGAGGGGTTTGGGAAGTGCAGAGTTCGATTCCTGACATTGACGTTGTAATAGAATAAGTATTAGTATAGGAACTAGAATATGAACTAAAAAAAAAAGTTAAACCGCCAAACTATTAAGTACTAAAATGAAATGTTTCCCGAATTAAGAAGTGGAAAAATTCACGTCGCCGCAAAATTGAACGGACAAAGGGAGATGAGTGGAGGAAGCTGGAAGGCCGTAGCAAAGGAAGCATGGAAAAAAACCCTCTTAGTCGCCAACTTCTTCTGTGCCCTCCACGTCACCACCACCTACCTCTGTACCCCCGTCCACGTAAGCAACCCCGTCTCCCTCTCGAAAAGATTGAATCTTTAGCTTAAAGGTGTGATCTTTGATTTAATTTAGCTTGATGTTTATCAGGTAATGGGACCCAGCATGGTCCCCACGTTCAACCTCACGGGGGACATGGTCCTTGTCGAGCGGCTCTCCCGGAGGTTCGGGAAGGTGCGGCCCGGTGACGTCATCCTCTACAGGTCCCCTGTTAAGCCACGGGAAGTGGTCACCAAGCGCCTCATTGGGTTAGAAGGGGACACCATTACCTACCTCGTTGACCCTGATAAGGGTGACCAAGTCGAGACCCTGGTGGTAATTAATTTCTCGGGTTTTTGGGTTTTATGCTTCTAATCTGTAGGCTTTAGGCGTTTTTTTCATTGAGAAAAAATTTAGGCGGGTTGGCTTAAATCCCGCTGGGTTTAGACGATTTGGTCATTGTTTCTCTTCCAAACAAGCATTTTTTATTTCTGCAAGAGGCGAGAATTGACTCTTCGACCTCTTTCAAACGAGGTAGGAACCGTTGTCATCTTAGTCACCATGCATTGTTGGCTCTTAAGGGGTTTGGTCTTAAAGGGTACCATAAATTTTGTGCCTTTATTGTTCCTGGCAACTCATTTTGTTTCTTGTTCTAATTCCTTTTGGAGAATTGGGTTGGTTTATTTTGAGTTTGTGGCTTTTGTGTTCCATGTGGGTTGAAATTATGTGCCTTGTTCTTGTCTTCTACTCCAATTGCTTGTCTGGATTTTTTTTTGTTTTCGAGTTTAGTTTGCGATGTTTAATTTTTGTGCCTTGCTTTTGTTTAGTTGCAACAGTTTTTCGTAGGAGAGATTTAGTATTTGGTGTGCTTTTCTGGTTTCTCTTGGTATATTTCATGTTTCTCGTAGCTTTAATTGATGGAAGTTTCATCTCTTCACATTTGTATGGTATGGTTTCCCTTTCACAGGTGCCGAAGGGGCATATATGGGCGATGGGAGATAACATTTACAAATCCAGGGATTCGAGAACATACGGGCCTGTTCCTTATGGTCTACTTTGGGGAAGAGCAATTTGGAAGGTAAGCATGTTGTTGTTATCGTTTAACTTTGTGAGGATGGACCTTTTGAACTTCCTTTATGAATCTTCTGGTTTGTCCCAAGGGATATTAGCTGGTGATTGTCTTATTGCAAAGTGGATTGATGGGAGTGCCTTGGGTTTTTTCCGTGTCTTTAAAGCCATTGATGTCTTGATGGTCGGAAATCAAAGTCGATCAAGTAGGACTAGTAGGATAACTCAATTAGTTGGAGAATTGGGGTTGTTCCACAAGATGTAGTTGTAAGCATACCAGTTTTCTTCTGTTACTCATGTAGTAGTAGGGCTAGCCAGCTGGGTCTTGTGCTGATCATCAATGATCCGTTTTTGCTAGTGGTCAAGATAGCTTGTTAATCTGTTGCAAAAGAACCTAACTCAGAAGATACTGGTCTCCTTCTGAAACTAGCATCTTCAAACATATGTCTTGGATGCATTTCTTCCAAAGACACAGCTTAGAAAAAACTGAACGAAAACCAAATTAAGTATTGAGTTATGGCCATTCCTGTGAAGTTGAGTGACTAGAATGATCATAAAGCTTTTATTATCAAGCAATTGATTTTCGGCTGATATAAAATACTGCAGTCTGTCCAACATCAGTAAAGCGAAGGCTTGAGCATCCCACATGGGAGTATTGAATATATGTTATTATGCATAAATTAAGTTTATGTCATGAATATTCTCTTGGCCTTCTATGTTGATTCCAGGTATGGCCACCGGGAGATTTTGGTCGAGTGGGACAAAGCTCGAAGTAGCATGTCAACTACTCAACTTGTTTGGTATGAATCTCGGCCACATTAGGGGGTGGCCATTTAATCGCCTATGATCAAAAAGTAAAAAAAATGGCTTTGTGACACTGGTGTTGAACGATCTACTCTTGTGGCTTGAGGTTGTGGCGTGTCCAAAACTTGTTAACGTAGCTTGGGGTTGCCACTTGCCAAGGCTTTCTGCACAAACAACCAGTATTTAAGACCATCTGCTTTTGGCAATTGGAGTTGAGATTTTTTTTTTTTGGTGAAAATTGGAGTTGAGATTAGATTGACAAGATCTGCACAGAGCTGATATTTTTCGTTACAGTCAAGGCAAGGAATGTAGCAGCGACACACAGGAAGTCTGGCAGAGAACATTGATATTTAAATGTGGACTAACATTTTAGGACATAGATGACTACATTGTTCGAATGCGTTTGATTGAAGAGCTTCATTTGTAACGAGTGGCTAGCAAGTGTAGCCCTTCGTCCTGTTCATTCTTGCATCATTCTTTACTGCAACACATATTTGTCGCCAACTATTTCGTTATATGATAATATTATGAGATACTATTCTGCATTCAATTTAAATGTCTTCTTTGAAATAGCTTGAGCCAACCACTGCTCATCTTAACATCAAGCTACAACTTATGCTGCTTTGAACATGGAAACAGGCTTTGAAGAGACGACGAGCCTATCAGTCCTAGGTCCAGGCCAAGAAAGCCATGATTCATTCTCTTGTGCTATCAACAGCCTCGTCTCGACTCTATGCATCATGAGGATTGGCATCATTCATGTACACATGCTCCAAGCATTGCTTGAACCGTGAAATTTTTTGACCTTATGTCTTGCATGGTAGTCGACGGGAGAGTAAATAAATACCAAACCTGATGGGAAACAATTCCTTTGCAAACTGCAAAAGGGAATTCACTGCTTATTAATGGTATATGTCCACAGACAACAGAGCAGCGCAATGGCTACCTTACGGTAGTGCCGAGCTTGCTCCATCTCCGTCTCCGATAGTTGTGCAGCTACTGGAGTAGAAGCACTTCCTTGCCCTGGTCTAAAACAATGGCTAACCCTGCTTTACAAAATTTTGTGCAGATTCGTTGCAGCATGCAAATGGAACTATATGGGACTGCCTCTTGATATCTGCAATCATTTTAGAGTTCAACCAGCATTAAAATCGATTCGTTTACGAATGTCTGTGTGATGCACAAAAAATCAAGCATGAACAAGGAACCAGAAAATGAAATAACCTGATTCTGCAAGCTTGCCACTGTAATCCAGCATTCAGGATTTTGTACTGCTGCAGAAGGATCGTTTGTGAAAGTGGTTCTCGTTGAATCTTCCAGTATGCTACTTCGCATGCTAGGTGGTAAATCTCTCATGATCAACAGTACGAATGCTGAAGGTACAGAAGAACCTGATGAAGCAGTAGTTCATCGTCACTGAAGGCCAGAATTTGGGATCTGATCAAATAATGTTTTGGTGTCTTAAACTAGATTGTAATTTAAAAGGTTAAAATAGAATCAAATTCTGAACCTTGTCCACAGCTAACATGTGCTTTTCCTAAGTATCGAGCTAACTAGCAATCAATTAGAAACATTCACTTGGTCATTTAAAATAAAGTTGGAACCTGCAAAAGTAAATGTCACAAATACCTATAAAGTGATACAATATCAGCAAAAGAGAAGTGTATAGGCCACTCATGGTAAGTTCCTGGCAGTAATATAACACCTGCGATTGGTATTTCAAAGTCAAGTTACTGCAATCGTTTTTTTCATTGATTTTGGAACGTTAAGATAGAGCATACAACTGAAACAAGACTATATACCGGAATTGTTGTAAAGAATGCAATGAAGGCTCGTGAAGTGAAACACAAAACAGAAACAACAGCCATACCTGCAACCTGCGCACCCAAACATCTTGCAAATGTTGTCATCATAAAAATACAAATGACTAAATATTGAGTCAAGAAACACGAAACACGAGAAACACGAGATGAGAAACACGAGAAGCACGAGATCGCTGCTGGAGCGGCCCGCGTTGACTACTATGATATTGACAGCAAGAAACACGAGAAGAACAAGATGACAAATGTTAAATAAACATGGTAGCACCTTCTGCGTTTCGAAGGTAGCTCTGTCGGATCTAACTCTCCTCATTTTTGAGCATAGAAGAAAACCTGTAAATTGTATACAGAGCACCAGTTGTACTTGAAAAACATGGAGAGAAGAAATATGGATGAAGAAAGTAATAGATTGTTACCGTAGCAAGCTAACGCTCCTCCAAGAAGCAGCATTACAGTTGCAAAAAGGCATACATATACCTGCATTAGAATGATTTGAGTAAATATATTGCAAATTCATCCCCACGGTCCACCGTCCACATAATAAAAGAGTAATGGAAAGTAGCATCCACATACCCTGGCCAACCATGATGAATTAATAACATCACTGTCCATCCCAGTCCACATCAGCACAGCAAACGCGATCATCATAAAAAAGATTAGAAGCGAAACCTGAGGAAAAGAGCCCGTAAATATTCTTGCATAACAGCTTACTATGCAAGTGAACAACCATTACCCAATGATATAAAGCGGCATACCAGAATTACTATCTTTTGACGGCTTCCTACATGAATAGAGCAGAAACGGAAATATGACCTCTGGCTATCTGCATGTACTGGACTGAGGTCATTTGGTGCAACATCCAGCAATGCTTCGTGAAAACATGAGTCTTCTTCCTCATAATCTTCATCATCTGTTTGATGACAAAGATCCATCCTATCCACAGAGAAATTAAGAGTACACTATACGAAAGGACGACCAAATCCATTTGAAAAGAATACCACCCGCAACCGAAGTGGGAGTGCTAATGCGTAAATTTTTTTAAAATACACAGAATACCTGCAGAAACACTATGTATCACAAGATGTAAGAAGAGCCATTCAAATCAGAAACCACATTTGAAGTAGTTGGTATGTTGATCTTGTAGCATCTAAATACTTGGCAAACATAAGATTGTTTTTGTTTTTCTATTTTCTGAGGTTTACACACGACAATTATTTCAAAGCAAGGATAAGTAATTACCAGAAGGATAGAAGCATGAGAAAAGCTGTGAAAGACAGAATCTTCGGGAGAGCTACAAACGAGACAAGTTTCACAGGTAAATAGTTGAGGTCGTGAAACAGTATGCAGTGACTGATGGAGAAGGGAAAAGCCTACCCATGATGATGAACCCGCAAGAGTTTGACCAGCAAAGCCAGTTCTGACAGCTTGCGACGATTGCCAGGACAAAATAAATGCTATAAACTGCCAACAAGGGAAATGAATTATTTACTTTGTGATATATGTTATAATTAACAATACATAAAACCACCACAGCAAATAATGTAAAAACTGAACCCAAAAGGAGCAGAATGATGATTGGACATTTTTAGAGGATGCAAAGAAAAGGATGGAAATTTTCCGAGCCCGGGAAATCGAATGTCAACTCGGATTTCTCTTCTATGACAACCTTTGTGCTATTAATGATGTTAATACCACAACAGTTTCCACTGCATTATTGAATTCAAGGTGAACTAAGTATCGTTAAACCAACCTATATTACAAGGATTCAACAGTTTCCTCTTTCAATCATCCCATTTATATTCCATCTATGCGAAACTTATAGCCAAAAGTTTTTGTATAAACATAATGTATTTGAAGAATGACCAGTTTCTAATGCACCAAAATAACACATTTTGGTGTCGTTAAAACTGATACTCATAAGGCCCAAATAAAATCAAAGAGACCACTCTTGACAATGATTTTGAACTCCACATGATTGACTTTTATGATTATTCCGACCACTCATGATTATTGAGAAAATAACAAGATGCAATTCTAGGTACACAACCAGAGGCGCACAAAACATTCATGGTCGAAACAGAAATGTAGAGTTCCCACATGAACTAGAAGAGAACACTACAAATTCAAAAACGTGCATAATTTTGGTAACCAAGAGAAAATGCAAGTGCTTACCAATATTAGAAGAGCCAATCAACAGATGAAAGACCTGCCATTGGGCATAAAATTGTCAACTCCCACTTTAATGACAATGAATAATTGATCATCATAGAAAGTATACTTGGAATTGCATATTGCAAGCACAAACAAGCCAATCAAACGAATTAGGTAAAGAAGCCATGCCTACACAGCTCAATTAACAAAAGTTTGACCATGAACGTGTAATCTACTAGTTTGAGGAAAATGTATCAATGCAATCAGTTCTCATTTATCAAGAATGATTAATGAAACATGTTAACTTGGTAAACAGATCCTTCAAGTTATGGAGATAAATTCAGTTATGATCGGGCACATGTTGTCAAATAACTCACACAGAATGGTGCATACTTCCGTCTACCAGGATCACTGCTTCAAGTATTGAGGAACAGCCATACGACTAGTGTCGACAAAACAGAAAATGTGGGCATACAATAAACCTTACTTCCTGTCTAAGCCACCCAGATCTTGAGCTCCTTCCGTGAATCTTTATTAACTAGAAACAAGAAAAAATGAAACTTCACTTCCACAGTTCAAAGATGAAGTTAAACATAAATTATGAAGAGGCATGAGGAAGCATCTAGTAAGGCAAGATACAATCAGATCACATATCTGCGTTAAAGTGATGCAACATATGAAAGAAAATTAACACCCCAAGGGCAAGGCGTTTCAAGATGAGCCTAAAGCATATCAGCGAAAAGTCATGCATCTATATTTGAAAGCAAAGAACTTGCATTGCACCTCTCACAATAGAGCATAAGACGTCATAACTTCTTCAAAAAATATGCACGAGTTCTTCCCATTGCACAAGCAATAAAATCATGAAATGCCTAGTTGGGAAGTAGGCTCTGTAACATCCAAAAAACCTTCCCTTTCCTATCCAACACCTGACACTTTTCTATCTTGATTAGTTTAGCCTTGTTGTAGCTACCACAAAGCGCATTCATGAGGCACGTCCCAAACAATGGATACCACATGTTTTCATGGTGTTTCATGTTTTAGCTGCAAAACAACTATTCTACAATACAGGATGCAGCACGATAACAGGCATTTCCTCTTCCAGGAACATGTTAAAAGTGTCTCGCTGTCACCAGAACAATAAATGGTCACCTATATATGTTCTGCCGAAACCAATGACAATGTACCGGTATCCATCAAATTCAACACATGCTCTACCATAGGCAATACCAACACGGTCCGTCCAATCATTAGCCCGCAACTCCGGACAGAAAATCATCCAAAACAACAATCAAATCGCCAACAAATTCAGAAACTTCATGTCCGAACATTGCATTCCGTAGGATAACCAACCTCCCACGCAGAATAAAAGATGAACAAGAAGCTAAGCCAATCCATTATTTCCTTAAAAATCAGCCTTGAAGCACAAAGTATCCACATAATACATTTATTACCTCTTGCAAATTCCATTTCCCCAATTAGTCCACAAGAACCATGAAACGAAACGACAATTTCCTAAAAAAACAACAAAAGAACCAAAAAGACAGAAACTTGACAGCCAGAAAATGGCAGGAAAGACCACCAACCTGGGAAAATGCAACAAGGGCAATAACCCCATTAACAAAAGCCAATCCCACATAAACCCCAATCACTTCTCTTGGGAAGCAGCATGACCCTCCTCCACTTCCTCTCATCACGCCTCTCTCTCTCTCTCTCTCTCTCTCTCTCTCTGAAGAGAAGAGGCTTAGAGGGTATTAGAGATAAGAGATAAAAGTGAGCAACGTTATACTAGAATAAAAAAGACAACCACAATTGTTCTTCTGGGTCCTTTTCTATTCGGAAAATTGCGAAGTCTTTTCATGGAAGATCTGCTGGTCCCTCCCTCTAAACTCTCTCTCTTTAAACTCTTTTGGTTTTAAGGGTATCTTTCATGGAAGATCTGCGGTCCCACCCTTTAATATTCTCCAGACCGACTTAACTCTCTATTACACCATTGCTTTGGTTCCGTTGCCTAGTGGATATAATGTAATAACAACTTGCTCAGGGGTATTTACGTAATCCTGTAAATAGCAAATAGAGGTCCAGGCGTAAGATAATAATTGTTGGTACCAAAAGGTGGAAAAAAGGGCACAGATTCCATGTGATACCCTTTTTGACCTCACATAAGCGGTTGACTAATCATCTTTTTCTCGAAGCAAATTGACTATTTAGCCCCTTAGTTCCCAATTGTTTTAAACCAATCAAGATATCTCCTTTCCCAACCCCCTCCGACAAAAGACGAGACGTTTTTTTTAAATAATTCCACTTAAATTGACTTTATTTAAATAGTATGCATTGCTAAACTTTATTTCTTCGAAAAAATTGAATACTTAAAGATTTTATCTATAACCTACAGTAACTTATCAAACAAAAGCTAATAGAAAAAATGTTTAACATCTTTTATAGATTTGCTATATTTATTTTTTATTAGTCAATATATTAAATATTTAGAAATGTCAGTTTTCTTCCAATTACAACAGCCGAAGCCCAAGTGACCATTCTTTTATGCATCTTTGTCTATTTTGTACTTTTGTTGTCCCAACGCCTTTGTGCTCCAACTTGGACCAACCACCTTAGTCATCATTAGAAAAGTTTGACTCCTTAAACAAGGAGACATCATCCCGTGCTATTAGTTGTTTGATTCTGCTTGATTAACTCTATTTTTTTGTCACCGTATCGGTTGTTCATCGCATTGGGAAGCTACTTATTATTGTATGTTAGATGTGAAAGTTATTTCGTCCATTGAATTTAGTGTTTAAAAAATGAAGTCGAGTCAAAATATATTGTATTCTAACTTATCTTAAAATTGAATTAGTCGATGTGATACAATTTTAGATATGCGAAGTTCTGAAAAAGAAAATACAGAGATTTATACGTCATAGCATAAAAATCGAACAGATTGTGATAGTATAATTTACATTCAATATTAGCCAGTACTTTTAGTTAAAAATATCCAATTCATTATGGTTTGAAAGTCTTGGTGGTAAGAGAATAATAACAAAATCTATTAGCGGCCTAGCAAAATCCATAATCATCCTATTGAGTATAGGAAATCATAAGGTTCGTAACAGATAAAATGGTTCATGGTGTTGATTTATGACGAGTATTTGGATGGTCTCTTCCCAGATTATATATATAGAATGAAATTTTTAGAATTGAAAAGACGATGGACGCATCTGAGAACATGATAAAGACGCGAGTCACACACACGAAGATGTAAGATCGCGATAGACACCAAACATACCACACACACAGCACGAGTGACATGAACATAGACATTCATATCTCTCTATAAGCTTCCGAGCTTAGTGGCACTAGAATCCAATCTTAATTCCGAACAAGTGAGTTGGGACGAGCTAGTAGCACCTCTATTACGATCCTTTGATGATCTTGCGACGATTCTGTGACGAACTTCTACAAACCTGTGACGAAGAAGGTTTCAGATTGTTTGCGCTACAACATGTATTTTACATTATATGGTTTACATGAATATGTCCGTATCTCGAATTTATGTCTAAATATAAGAAACATACGCATGAAATCCTTCATTGGTGTCAGAATGAGATTAGCTTTATTCTAGCTTTCAAATGATTTTTAAGAAAGAAAACTTTTTTGTAAATTTTTCTTTGTGAAAAATGGAATTTGTTCATAAAGGAACCTGCCTTTCTCTCTAGCACACAAGAAACCTCTAGGGATTAAAGTGAAAGTTTACATGTTGAACAAGGTTATGACCTTGTTTGCACACACACATAAAACACCTAGGGACTAGTTTAAAATTATGCGTACTAAACGTGAATAAGGAATCTATCCTTATTTGCAAACGCAAGGAACATAATGAATTAATTAGTAATGAGTCACCAACATCCCCAAATCTTCTTAGAACCCTAATTCCCAAAATTAGGAAGGTTCTTTCCCAATCCGTCGTCGGTCGACGACCTGCCTTGACTGAGAGGCCACAACCATCGTCGAAGGTTGGTCGTGCACTAACGAAACTGCAAGTCGAACAAAGATGGTCGGAGAAGGACCAGATCGATGATGAAGGAACAAGACGACGTGAGAGTAGACGACACTAGGCAGACCACGATGATGGTGAGGGCACCACTTGTCAGAGAAGAATGAGATAGTCTTATCCCGGCAATATATTGCGATCGGCAAAGGGTCACTTTAGTGGCCGGCGCTGCTCGGGAAAACTTCAATTTTTATTATCAGGTTATTTTGGATATCGTACTATTTCGGGAATAGATTAGATTTTTTAGACAATCTGAACCCAATTTAGCATCATACAGGCCTGAGCCCAATACAAAATCCAGACATAAGAGAAATTAAAAATGCAAAAGGCCTCTCGGGCCTGATTCTAATATATCAAACTAAAAAAAAATTCCCACAAAAACAAAACTAAACTAAAAATTTAACGTGGATTACCATAGGAATTTTTTCATGTTAAGTTTCTTAGGCTCAATATGAGTTCTCATTTAAATTAAAAATATTTAAAGTATCATTTTTACCATGTTGGTTTGGAAAAAATATTAAGATAATGTTTGACAAACTGAATTTTTTTGAAAGGGTCTAAAAATATTATTTCTAATATTTTTGAAGTATGTGTACTGATAAAATAGAAAATTAAATATGACCTATTCATCACGCACAAAAGTCCAATTAAGAACATTTTCTTGATGTATGACATCATTGTTTGATTAAAAATATTGATTTTTTTTATCATTGAGAAAAATATAAGTTTTTTTTGGTGAAAAGAGAAAAATATAAGTATTGACCCAAATTCCTGCATATGTTGTAGGTTTGCGAAGACGTTCAAGGGGACTCCGCTCATGCTTTTTCACAAAAGTATGCATTGTGAATTTATGCAACATGTAGGATAAGATATTAAAGTTTTGTAATAGTTGGAGAAAATATAAGGATATCACGAAGGTCTTAGAAGAGCACATGATTTATGTTCATGAAAGATGCAAGAGTATGTCTAGGCTACATGTTATGACTGTGGAAATGATTGGCACATGATGTTCAAAAATCTTCTAGTGTGATGAAGATGATGAAAAAATATCAAGTTTGTCCTACCTCTTGGACACGCAACATATTAATTTAAAGTTTCAAATTCGATATTTGCATAGAAAGAGAATTTTGAAAAAAATTATTTTTTATGCTCTAATGAAGTTGCAATGGACAACGAGTACTTCGCTTTTGTACTAAAGAATATGTTGGCATATTCTCATGTTCTAGTGCTCATATTCTCATGTACTAAAGAATATGTTGCAGCCACACCTGGCGTACGCCAATCAGACCCAGACCACAGAATCTCCCTCACAGAAGTGATCAATCGTTTGTAGGTTTAGATTTAGGTAGATTTTTCTCATTCATTTTGTCCTAGACTAGCGAGCTAACCAAAAAGGTGCTCTAAACTAGTTCCTCATGGTTCGACACTCTACTTCACTATTATTGCAATAGGTGTTTGTTTGTTGGCACAAAAAAAAACCCTTGTCAATTAGTGCCGTTGCCGGGGAACTAGGCATTGAAAATTTTAGTAGGTTAGCAAATTAGGATTAGGATATTTTTATTTTCTTTCTTTGTAGTGTTTGTTTTGTGTAATTGTGGAGATGGATTCCTTTGATTACCATTGGTATAATGGAATTCAGAGTTTGTTTTATGATGGTGAAGTTGAGGATATACGTAACTTGGTGGAAGCAAATCAAAGGAAATTCAATCTCAAGAAAGCTCAGCTTTGGACTTGCGAATGGTGCGGGTGGTTGGGACATAACAAAAGTCAATGTGAAGAATACTGATTCAACACCCCCCATGGAGCCTCCTCAGATCATGAGAATTTTGCGTATAACAATGAGGGGCAACATGACACCATCAGTATTCCAACATGGAGTGGAAATCCTTATTCCTCATTGAGCAAAGAAGAAGTACAACCTCTAAGTTCTTATTCCCTTGAAGATAGATTGGACTTAATGGAAGCAAGGATGGATAAGATGTGGGATGGTTCCGTTGATTGTGTCATTGCACCAACAGAAGATGCCATTTTCTTTAAACCATCCAAGCTCATCCATTATTTATGGGAAGACGATGAAGTGCAAGTGGAGGATGATAATGAGCAAATGGACTTGAGAGTGGAGGAACAATCGTACATTCCTCCACCATCATACATTGATCTAATGCCATTCATAGAAGATCTATATAGTGTTGAAAATAAGGGTCATCTTTGGGATTTTGAAACAGAGGATTGGTACCAAGAGACCCAATGAGATCACTTATTCATACCAATGCACTTCCAAAAGAGGATGAAAAGAATAAGGAAAATGAGAAATTGAAAGAAGAGAGTGGGGTTGAAGAGAGCACTGAAAAAGAAGGCAACGAGCCTAGGACTAGTTCTAATTTCCTTTTGCATAACTCTTGCTCAACCAAGGATTTGGCAAACATTAAAGATTTGGAGCAAAAAGAAGAAGCCATTCCTAAGGAAGAGTCTAGTGTCATCTGCCACAATATTCACCATCGACTTCAAGATCCAAAAAAGTTTACTAAACCTTTAATCTTGGATATAGTAAGTGAAGGTAAAACACCCGACCTTAATTTTGAACAACCTCCCACTCTTGGTTGGGATTGGTTAGTTTTGGGTGAGATTGAAACACCTCTCAATCCAACAATTAATATGACTGCGATTGACACTTTGGTTGATTGGCACATATCTGCATTTTTGCGATTGATGAGGGATAAGAAGTTACTCCTATATGATTGTTGTGCTCAACAATTTATATTGATGAGTTCCTTTTTATTATGAACATGAATGTGACTGTAGCAAAAATACCACTGTCTCATAAGATGAGTGTACTACATTACTACCTGGTGACCCGATTAAGCTTAATGCTAAAAAGGTCGCAAGGAGAGGTAATTCAGCGTGGTACGCTATTAAGGAGCTGTGTGATTTGTGAATGTCAAAGTTGTACTTGTAACCCATAAAAATGGGGCGTCTGGTTTTCAAGCTTTCCAGTAACGCAGCGTAAATAAAAGCCAAAAAAATTAGCATAGTTTGTATCATATGTATGTTATTTTTATTTTGACTTATTTTTATTTTTTTTATGTTTGTATCATTATTGTTCAGTTTGTGTCATTTTATTAAAGTTGGTGTACACCCATTTTGCCAATGCTGAAGACTTGGCGCACGTCTGGCACACTCCAGGTTAGGCTGGCGTATGCCAGGTAGGGCAGAATCCAAATCTATAAATTCGGACATCCGCCAATTTTTGCCATAACTCACCCACATCCAAAATTTTCACCCACAAATCACAAGTCTAAGCCTATCCAACCTCTGGCACACGCTACCGAATGTCCAGAACGACTTCTACGATGGTGGATGATACAGGATCTAGCCGAGACCATTACCAGACGAGTGACAGGGAGTTCTTTTTTCTTTCTTTTATTTTATTGTTATTATTTTTCTGTTTTCTATTCTTTTATATGTGTTATGTCATTCGATTTTGTTCTTTAGTTTATAGCTGTAACTTTGTGTGATATTGTATTTATCTGTTTACTTTTGTGTTTGTTTACTTATCTTTGTTTTGTGTATATTGAGATAAGTTTATTCATATCTTTGGCAATCTGGTACGAAAGTGTTCCCATTTGAGCTCTTCAGGGTTAAATTTCCCTGATTCTTCTTAACGTACTAGATCATCAAGGTAAAACTGTCTCAAGTTTGTTTTATTTTTTGTAATTAGGTGTTTAATAGTATATTAACCACATTGAGGGCAATGTGTCATTGAAGTGTGGGGGAGGGTTCCTTTCAGAAATCTTTCTTTTGTGTTTAGAGTGTTCAGGATGTTATGTTTTTGTATGTATAGGTGTAGACTTGGCGTGAATTTTTGAAAAATTTGACCCCCCTCAAAAATTTTCAGCTTGTGTTACAATTTTATCATATCCTTAGTTAGGGATTTAATTCAAGTACACATCCTATGAATTTGTAGAAATCTCGCACTTTGTTGTTTAGACTAGTGGTTTCACTATGTAGACTAGACTAGAGGGTTGATGAGTGCACCTTGTGAGTATTTGAGCCGATGGAAGAGACACCAATCTCTATATTTTCATGAGATGCATACTAGAGTCAATTGATCGAGGTATTCTACTAGTACTTATCGTAGTCTAGGTTGGTTAGAAGTTAGTGAAATGACGGGGGCATTTGTTGACATTGAGCCTAGAGCCTTAGAGCCAAAAATCCTTTATATATATCCATTGTTTAAACCCGTTGAGCCTAGCCTTTTCTTGATCTTAGATGAGGAAGCCAACTTTAAACATTATATCAACCATCTTTCCTACCTTTGGTCATCCGATCCGAGGAAGTATAGGTTTGCACACATGGGGATGTTTGGTATTGAGATTAGTTGGTAGCTTAGACTTGATATGGGTTATGATTATGGGATTTTTGTAGTTATGGCCATTCTAGAAGCCGAGTTTTTGCCTACAACATGCTAAGTTTATACAGTTTGTTTGAAGTTTGTAAAAAAGAAAGAAGTAAAAAAATAGAGAAAAAGAGAAAAATTAAAGAAAAAGAAAAAAAGGAGAAAACAAAAGAATGTGAAGTTGAATAAGGCATGTTTCCTTGGCAAACTCGTGCTTCTAGGTCTTAGTTCATCTAGGTATATAGGGAGTGTGCTTTTAGTTATCTTTCAGTGAGGATGTTTAGATTAGACGAGTGATTAGTTACATTTGTGACATATCCTTGGATTGGATGATTTAGCTAGCATCCTAATATTTTACCTCATCTTTACCTTAAGCCCCATTAAAACCTAATGTAGAGTCCCCCGATCATTAACAACTATTGCAATTTTTAAATAACGCTGAGTAGGACATAGGATGCTTTGAGACACATTGACCTATATGCGAGTGATAGGAAGTTAACCCCATTTATAAAATAAGTGAAACACTTTTCTATCCTTGTGAGTTCAACCTTCTAGTGTCTTTTACATAGTGTTAACACCTTTTTAAACAATTAAGTGTTAAGGTGTCTACTAGTTCGTTGTGCTTTATATTTTGAGTTGATGAACTAACTTAGTTTATGAGGTTATTGTAATGTGAGCTGATATTCTTGAGGGAAGTTAAGTTTTGAGCTAGTCATGCCAAGTCTTTACCTCGTTATGTGTTTGTGTGTTTTTATGTGATTTTTGTTTAATTCTTGTCTGCATTTGAGTTTTGCTTGGGGACAAGCAAAGATTCAAGTGTGGAGGTGTGATGAGTGTCGAAAACACTCATTATTTGTGTATATTTTAGTGTTAGTTTATCATTCTTTTTAGTCGATCTAGTATATTTTCA
This sequence comes from Hypericum perforatum, assembly GCA_012979155.1. Taxonomy (NCBI): domain Eukaryota; kingdom Viridiplantae; phylum Streptophyta; class Magnoliopsida; order Malpighiales; family Hypericaceae; genus Hypericum; species Hypericum perforatum. The sequence goes on along the minus strand of SOPF01028068.1, from coordinate 624,856 downwards.
TTATCTAAATGTGTTATCGTGCATAATGTCTACTTGTGTGATCTTTTGTTTTTCATTGTGTATTCTTATTTTTAGGAGCTTTATTGAGGAGAAATGGAGGACACTTGATCAAATCCGCGAGGTATAGACAAAAGGGATCCTCCAAGGACAAGATACGCCATAGAAGCAAAATGGGCCAAAAATCCTCCAGAAATAGACGCCAAGCCTGACCTCTTAAAATTCAAATAATGATAACTTTTGTGTCGGATGTCTAAATGAGACAAATGAGGTGGTGTTGGAAAGATGACATCCAGCACTACAACTTTGTCTCTTATAGGCTTCTTCCAAATTGGAGACTAAGAGGTCCAAATCTCAAGAATGGTGGATACCTTTGCAGCTAGCAACGAATTTTCCTGAACATGGCATACACCAATGGTACATGGTGTATGCCAACCCCTGACAGAGACAGAATTAGGCCAGCCACTTGCATATTTGAGTGGAAAACATGTGGGGGAGCCAAGGCATGCAGATTTTAACCATTTGTGAAGATGGCAGACATACTTGGGGAATATTTAAGGGTAGTTGTTATGATATTTTGAGTTTTAAACATTAAACTTACATTTTGACTTTGGACTTATACAAAGTTGTATGCATTTTGTCTAAGTGTGAAAAGGAGAGAGGTAGAGAAGGGGCACGACCATGTAGCTCTCTCTGCCATGAATATGAGAAGGAGGAGGAAGATACTTCAAGAACATCATAAGCTTTCTTCTCCTTAACTCTTCCCTTTGTTTATATTTATGCTTAAGTATGTTCTTATTTATGCTTTTGTTCTATGTAAATTTGTGTGAGTAGTTGTGTTTGTGAGTTTGGTACCTTAGAACCAAACATGTAGCCATGGTTTTGAGGGGTTAAAATGCTAAGAAACATGTTCTAGTTGATGAACTTAAGGCTTTATCATGGTTTCACTCAGATTATGATCACTGTTAGTCTTAGTAACCATGCTTTGGTTTCGACAAGAGTCTAGTGGCCTAGTAAGTTCGGTTTTGACATAACCAACTTTGGTTTTGACAAAGTCATAGCAACCATGCATTGGTTTAGACTAATTGGCTGTGATAAAATCTTTGTGAGTAACCTTGACTATGAACTTAGTTGGTTGGTTGCTTTGAAAGAAGAGAAATCATCCTTAGTAACTAATTGTCCACTGAGTGATATGCATAGTTGGTGCTTGGTTGAGTTTAGTTGGCTTTTGGGGTCGAAAGAATATCTTGCCATTCTAAGCTTAGTTAAGTATCAATTTAGACCAATCTAGTGCGAAAGTGTAGATTGGTCGCCTTCGAAACACTCAGACCATATGACATACGTAATAAACCCCCTGAATCAAATGGTTACATTAGTTTTAAGTGTACCTTACTCACTTTTGTGTTTTAAGTTGCTAAATCTCAGTTTAGTTAGTTAAACTAGTAGACAGTTTTGCTTCTGCCCGATACCTGGCATATGCTAAGTCCTATTGGCATACGAGAGAGACCTAGCGTACGCCAACCACACCTGGCGTATGCTAATCAGACCCAGACTGCAAAATCTCCCTCACAGAAGTGATCAATCGTTTGTAGGTTTATATTTAGGTAGATCTTTCTCATTCATTTTGTCCTAGACTAGCGAGCTAACCAAAAAGGTGGTCTAAACTAGTTCCTCGTGGTTTGACACTCTACTTCACTATTATTGCAATGGGTGTTTGTTTGTTAGCACAAAAAACAACCCTCATCAGCAACCGTTGGGGCCAACATATGCTAAAACCCCAGCGAACAAGCCCTTGGCTACCGCTGGGTGGCCAGCGCCCATTGGGCACACAGGATGGACAAATTTTTGGTGGACAAAAATGCCCTTAGCTGCCCTAAAAATCCTTGGCTTTTGCTAGCTCCTATAAATACCTTATAACTCCTTTTTTCTTTGTAGTTATTGCCTCCATTGAGCTTGAACTCCATTGTTAAGAGATTTGAAGCTCCATCTAGTGAAAATCTCTCCTTTTCTGACTTGGTACACCCCCGGACATAGATCATTGATTGAATCGGGTTACCAAATCATGTGTATCTCTTCTTCCTTTGCTTTATACTTATTGTTTTAGCTTCCATTATTTGTGGGTGTTGTTATTTTGGGCTTGCTCCTGAAGCAACTCTAGGAGATTTGGTTTGTAGAATCCCAAACAACTAGTATCAGAGCTTGGGCTTAGTGTTTGGTAGGAGCTAGGATGATGAACAATGGGAAGTCTCTAGTTGAGAAGTTTGACAATATGGACTATAGCTTTTAAAAGACGTAAATTGAGGACTACCTCTATAGGAGGGACTTACATCTACCGCTCGAGGAAAAGAAGCTGGCATGAAGGAAGAGGAGTGAAAGCTCCTAGATAGGAAGGCAATGAGCGTTGTTCACTTGTCCTTGTCCAAGAATATGGCTTTGCATATGATGAAAGTAGAGTCTACAAAGGAGATGTTGAAGATGTTGTTCGATATGTACGAGAAGCCGTCAGCCACAAACAAGGTCTATTTGATGCGTAAGTTGTTAACTTATAGATGGTAGAGGGTACGATGGTGGCCAAGCACTTGAACACATTCAACACTATGATAGCGGCCTTAAGCTCAGTGAATATCACCTTCGAAGATGAGGTACAAGCTCTTATCTTGTCAAGTTCCTTACCCGATAGTTGGAATGGCATAATCACGATAGTGAGTGCTTCAGCGGGGAAGGTTACATTAAAGTTGGATGAGGTTAGGGACTTGATTATGAGTGAAGAGATTTGTAGAAGAGAGTCCAGGTTAACCTCAAGTTTGGCTTTGAATGCAAGTAGTAGAGGGAGGTCCGAGTCTAAGAAGGAGAGGAAAGATCATGATAGGTCCAAGTCCAAGTTGAAGAAGTCAAAAAAGGACATGAGCAAGGTCCAATATTATAATTGTGATAAGTATGGATACTATGCGGTCAATTGCAAGGCACCAAAGAGGGAAGATATGTCGACAAATACAACAATGGAAGACCATGGAGATGCCTTGGTCCTTAGTGTATATAGTCCATTAGAGGCTTGAGTTTTGGATTTGGGTGCATCGTTCCACTCGTGTAGTGATGCGGGTGTGATGGAAGAATATGTCCGAGGGAAGTTTGGCAAGGTTTATCTAGCAAATGATGAGCCGTTACAAATTGTGGGCATGGGAGATATGCAAATCAAGATGCCTAATGGTTCTACACTAATGTTGAAGGGAGTGAGACACATTTCTGGATTGAAGAGAAACTTACTCTCTATAGGGAAACTAGATGATGAAGGCTACAATATGGTCTTTGGTTGCAAATCTTGGAAGATATCCAAGGGGGCTTTAGTGTTAGCTCGAGGGTTGAAGGAAGGCTCCTTATACACGACAAGGAACTCTCAAGAAAACATCAATGTTGTGAGAAGCTCGGATGTTGTGAATTTGTGGCATAGTCATCTTGGCCACATGAGTGAGAAAATGATGAAGGTATTATGCTATAAGGGGAGGCTATTGGGCTTGAAAACCATGGAGGTTGGTGATGAGTGTGAAATACACTCATTATTCGTGTCCTTTTAGCATGTAGTTCTTAGTATTTTAGGTTAATTTATTTAAATTTTAGTTGTCGTAGTATTAGTTTTTATTCATTGTGTATTTTTGTAGAGTTTATCGTTTTTCATTGAGTTTGCTTGTTTTTAGGAGCCTATTCGAGGAGAAGTGGAAGATGATCGAGCAGACACGAGAAGTCATGGACAAGAAAGAAGTCGCGAAGCTAAGGAGTGCAAAGCATGAGCAGCTGGCATATGCCAACGGGAATGGCACATGCCATGTAGCCGTTACTCGAATGACCATTCAAGCACACAACTAGGTGCACTTAGAGAAGGAGAAATTGCAATGACCTGGCACACGCCAAGTAAAGATAGTGCACGCCAGACCAGTCTGACAAAAATACCAAGTGGCTGAGTGTTGGATAAAAAAATTCTAAAAACTTCTTAAGTCGGCTTATGGCTTTCAAGAAGGATAGGGGACAACTTTTCTGACTTATTTAGATATTTTATAGTAGATATTTTAGGTAGGATAAGTTAGATTAGATATTTAGTTTACTATTCTATTAGTAAGTTCGTATATAGAATATTTTGTAAGAGTGGAAGAAAAAAGAGAGAAATAGACAAAAACAAACACTCTCTCTCTATTCTTGGACATGAAGGTGAAGGGAAGAAAGCTTAAAGATCTTGGCTAAGCTTTCTTACCTTTACTCTTTCTATATGTAAATAAAGATGCATATTGTTTATATAAGCATGTGTGAATAGTTAAATATGAGTTTGGTGCCTTGTTACCTTGCATGAGCCACCATTTGGTAGGGTGAATATGCTTAGGTTTGTGTTTTTACTAACGTGCTTCATACCATGCTTAGACTTGCTTGATCACCAAGCCTTAGTATTTAGTCAAAACTTGAGACTGAAAGGATATGCAATTGAAGGATTGGTTAGTTCGATGATGAGTAGCCTTGCAGAGAAAAAACCCTTCCTTGGAGACCTACTTGTTATCCTTTGAGTGAAGCTTATCATTGGTGCTTAGCTAGCTTAGATGGTTGGTGGGGTCGAAAGAACATATCTAACCTTCTAAGCCTAGTTAAGTATCAATTTAGACTCTTCTTGCACAAAAGTGTGGTTGAGGTTGACTTAGAACCACTCGGACCACATCACATACTCAATAAACCCCCTGAATCTTATGGTTATGTTGCTAGTTTAGGTACCTTACTCATTTTAGTATCCTAAGTTGTTATTCATAGTAAGTAAGTAACTAGTAAACCAATAGCTTAAGTTTGTGATCTTTATATTTATATTTTAGACATTAGATAGTTTGTTCAAAAAACTAAACTACATAATCTTATCCTAGACAAGTAAGTGAACCTTCTTAGAGTAGGTCTAAAAACTCAATCCCTGTGGTACGACAACTCCTACTTACTCTTATTACAATTTACTATAATTCTGTTGATAAATTGGTGCACGTCAGCCCCAATTGGTTCACACCAGGTTTGTTTGCCAGTGAGCTTTTGGCTCACGCCAGTTACAGTTGGTGCACGCCTTTGCTTCGAGCTGGTCGAAGGTTGGGGAACACCACCCTTGTATGGCGTACGCTAGACAAATAAGAACAAACAATCGATCGTCCATTATTTAGTAGAATTAAGGTAGAACATTCAAAGAAGCAAATCGTCAATCAGCGCCATTGCCGGGGATTGAGATTTAGACTCTCAATTCGGTTTACAAACTTGGATTAGGATAATTTTATTTACTTTTTATTTTTGGTTTACTTTTAGACCAAGTGATTTATCTTGCTCGACAAGTTACATGCATGCCCTTAACCCATTCAACCAATATCTCTTTATTGGAAATTGAAGAGGAAATAGCACGGTTAGAAAGGTCGTTGCAGAAGGAGAGACCAGATAAAGAAAGAATAGACCAAAGGCAAGTAGGTCAAGGGGATAGAGTACCTAGTCCTTGACCTTCTTTAATGGACTATGGAATGCTAACATACGAAGGAGCCTTAACGAGAATCCAATGGCCAGCTATTGAAGCCAATCACTTCAAAATTAAGCCAGCCGTGATTAATATGCTTCAAGCTTTGGGTCAATTCTATGGTTTGCCTAATGAAGATCCTAATGAACATCTGGGGAACTTCATGGAATTAGCTGATAACTTTAAGTATCCTGGAGCATCTGATGATGTTGTAAAGATCAGAATATTTCCCTATACGTTAAGGGACAAGGCTAAACTTTGGTATAAGCAAGTTAAAGGTACTCCAATAACCACATGGGAGCAATTGGCAAATACTTTTCTTGATAAATATTTCCCATACTCAAAGACTAACAAACTCGTTAAGGAGATCACCAATTTCGAATAATATGAAGGAGAGTCTTTGAGTGAAACTTGGGAGAGATTTAAGGAATTGCAACGTAAATGCCCGTACCATAGTTTGTCTGAGGAGTCTCTGCTTAAGACTTTTTATTTCAGCCTGTCACCAACAATAATAGGAACTGTTGATTCAGCTTCCAATGAAAATTTCCTGAGAAATAAAAGGGGTGAAGCCCACCATATTCTGGAAGAGCTGGCATCAATAAACAGGATAATTATTAATGAGAGCCAAAAACAATCCATCAGAGAGTTAAGGGAGGTAATTGAGCGAAACGAGAGAAGAGGAATAATTGAACTTGATGCTTTCTCGTCTTTTCAAGCGTAATTAGATCTAATGGCAAAGCAATTGCGTGATTTAACCCTAAACAAAGTTGATACTGTTGTTGTACAACAGCATTGCGAAGCCTGTGGCAACATCGGCCATGAGATTAGTCAATGTGCCATGATGAACCAACCTACAGAATAGGTCAACTTTGTTAGTGGTCATGGACAAAGAGGAAACTGAATGGGTAACAACCCATATTCCTCAACATACAATCTTGGATGGAGAAATCACCCTAACTTTTCATGGAAAGAAAGAAATAATGATGACAGTATGGCAATTGTTCCTAATAAAGGATTGCCTTTACATATCTCGCAATAAGGACCACCACCTGGTTTTTAACCACGTGGGTTTTTGGAGAAAGAATGGTAGCCCTTGAGGAGAGATTTGACAAGGTGGAGAAATTCATCCAACAAACTGGAGAATCATCTAACAACCAAAGCTAAATCTTGAAGGCATTAGCAGCCCAGGAAGCAAGGAAGAACAATTTGGAATAATTTCTAAAAGTGCAAGCGACTGCCATGCGCAACATGGAAGTACAACTTAGGAAAATTTCAAAGACAAATGACCAGAGAGCATCTAGTTCTCTCCCAAGTTCTACTGAGGCAAATTATCGAGGCCAAGTTAATGCAATCTGCTTGAGAAGTGGCAAGGAATTAGCTTCTCAGGTAGTCAAAGAGAAGGCTAAGAAGATTGATATGGAAAATCTAAACAAAGATAAGGAGGAAGAAATTCTAAAAGATAAGGTCCCACAAGAAGAAGTTGTGGAGGAAGAAGAAGTGTACGTACCACCACCACCAATGGTCCCCATTCTGCCTTATCCTTAGAGGGTAAAGAGAAAGTCGAGGATGGATGATAAATTTCTCCATTTCATGGAGAAAACGAAGAACGTTCAAATAAGTGTCTTTTTCCTAGAGATGCTAGATCAAGTTCCACACTATGCCAAGTTTCTAAAGGAACTCATCACTAAGAAGAGGAAGTGGGAGGATGGAGAAACAGTCACCCTCACGACTGACTATAGCTCTCTAATCTCACAGAATCTTCCGATGAAGCTAAAAGATCCGGGAAGTTTTACAATTCCCTTTTTCATTGGTGAAACTAAGTTTCCAAAATATCTGTGTGATTTAGGCGCGAGTATCAACTTGATGTCTTTGTCTACATTTCAAAAACTAGGTTTGTGTGAAGTAAAGCCAACTTCAATGCTTCTCCAGTTGGCTGACCAAACTATTAAGAAGCTATTCGGTGTGGTTGAGGATGTCCTGGTTAAGATTGACAAGTTCATCTTTCCAGTTGACTTTGTGATTCTGGATTTCTTTGAGGACAAGAACTTTCCTCTGATTTACGGTAGATCATTCCTCAATATAGCACATGCATTGGTAGATGTGCATAATGGTAAATTGGTACTCAGAATTGGAGACGAGAAGGTTGAGTTTAACATGACAAGTGTTATGCGCCATCCTCTTGATGAAGGGATGCGCATGAAAATTGATGTTGTGGACGAGTGTATCCTCGAGTTTTGCTAGGAAAATATCTCTAGAGTTGAGGATAAAGAATAAGAGATAGAAGAGGATGATATTGTGGAAGAAGTAAAGGAGAAAATTGACAAGAAAGGTCTACTTGAGGAGCTCTAAATTCATTTAAAATATCGGACTCCACCCTCAATTGTGAAGGCTCCTTCCTTAAAACTGAAAGAGCTACCCTTGCATCTAAGATATGCTTTCTTAATAGATGGAGGGAAGTTACCAATTATAATATCAAACAAGCTCACTAAGGAGGAAGAAGGGAAAGTGCTCATAGTTGTGAACAAACGCATTAAGGCCATTGCTTGACAAATATCTGATATTAAGGGAATAAGCCCAGAAATTGTGATGCACCATATTCACATAGATAATGGAGCAAAGCCGAGAGTAGACCGACAAAGAGGACTTAACCCTAACATGAAGGAGGTTGTTAAGAAGAAAGTGATTAAGCTCCTCGAGGAAGGAATTATTTATTTGATTTCAGATAGTGAGTAGATTAGCCTGATCCATTGTGTTCCCAAAGAAAGCAAGAATGATAGTTGTGATCAACAAGGAAGGTAAGCTCATTCCAAAAAGAACTATGACCAGATGGAGAGTGTGCATCAATTATCATAAATTAAATGATGCCACACAGAAAGATCATTTCCTACTTCCATTCATTGATCAAATGTTGGAAAGGATAGTGTGGTATTCTTATTATTGCTTTTTGGTGGGTACTCAGGATACAATCAAATTGCAATATACCCCAGAGATCAAGAGAAGATATCTTTCACCTGTCCCCTCGGAATTTTTGCATATCGCAGAATGCCTTTTGGATTAAGTTGTGCCCCAGTAACGTTTTAATGTTGTATAGAGTCTATCTTTTGGGAGATGAATGAGAAAATTATGGAAATCTTCGTGGATGACTTCTCTATTTTTGGAGACTCATTTGATCATTGTCTTGACAACCTAGACAACGTATTGAAGAGATGTGAGGAAAAGAATCTTGTGCTCAACTGGGAAAAGTGCCATTTTATGGTAGACGAAGGGATAATCCTTGGACACAAGATTTCAAGAGCTTGAATGGAAGTTGATAGAGCTAAGACAGAGGCGATAGAGAAGATGGATGCAACAACCATAGTTAAAGGAGTTAGAGCATTTCTGGGTCATGCCAGATTTTACAGAAGATTCATCAAGAACTTCTCTTTAATTGCTAAGCCTATAACAAATTTGCTGGTTAAGGATGTATCCTTCAACTTTGATGAGCACTGCCTTAAGGCATTTGATGCTCTAAAGAAAGCTCTTATCACAACTCTAGTGATTTCATCACCAGACTGGAAACTTCCATTCAAATTGATATGTAACACAAGTGATCTCGCTTTGGGTTGTGTGCTGGGACAGAAGAAGGAGAGAAAGCTCCATGTAATCTACTATGCAAGTAGAGTACTGGCAGGAGCTCAACTCAATTATACAACCACAGAGAAGGAGATGCTTGCGGTTGTTTATATGTGTGACAAATTCAGGCCATACTTGCTTGGTTCAAAAGTGATAATCTATACTGACCAGCTTTGAGATATTTGTTCTTAAAGCAAGATGACAAGCCTCGCTTGATGTGCTAGATTTTGTTATTTCAAGAATTCGGCTTGTCCATTAAGGACAAGAAAGGAGCAGAAAACGTTGTCATAGATCATCTCTCAAGACTAGAGAAAAACAACAGGATGGAGATTGAAGGAAATATCCAAGAAGACTTTCCAGATGAAACTCTGATGACGATGAGTAGAGTAGAAGCTCCCTAGTATGCAGATTATGCAAACTTTTTAGTTGGAGGAATTATTCTTATAGATCTAAGTTATCCCCAAAGGAAGAAATTTCTACGGGATTTTCAGATGTATGTGTGAGATGATTTGTACCTTTTCAAGAGGTACAGTGATGGGGTTCTTTAACGTTGCATTGCTAGTTGGGAAGTAGCAAATATTTTAGAGCAATGACGTAACACTCCTTACTCAGGTCATTATAGAGCTACAAGAACTATATCTCGAGTCTTCGAATGCAGATTATATTGGCCTTTCATCTTCAAGGATGCACATAGTTATGTTGAGTAGTGTGACCACTGCCAAAAAATGGGAAATATCTTAAAGAGGAATGAGATGCCATTATCTGCAATTTTAGAGATTGAGCTCTTTGACGTTTGGGGATTGGACTTCATGGGACCTTTCCCAATATTATATGGTAACAAGTATATCTCTGTAGGAGTAGACTACATTTTAAAGTAGGGTAACACACAAGGTGGCAACACCTTATCATCCCCAAACTAGCAGACAGGTCGAGCTTTCAAATCGAGAGCTCAAGAAAATCTTGGAAAAGACGGTTGGTACAGCAAGGAAAGATTGGTCGAACAAGCTTGATGATGCCTTATGGGCATATCGAATGGCATTCAGAACACCAATATGAATGTCGCCTTATAGGTTTGTTTATGGCAAAGTATGCCATCTTTCAGTGGAGCTTGCGCATCATGCATTTTGGGCTATTAAGACCCTTAATTACATTACAAAAAGGCTAGAGAGCGCAGAATCCTCTAACTTAATGAGTTGGAAGAAATGTGTGACTTGGCATTCGAGAGCTCAAGGCTCTACAAGGAAAGGACCAAGAGAAGACATGATGCCCATATCATTAAGAAAGATTTTAAGGAGGGGCAGCATGTTCTTCTCTACAACTCGCGACTAAGACTCTTCCCTGGGAAGCTCAAATCCAAGTGAAGCAGCCCATACCAGATTGTCAAAGTGTTCCCTTTTAGGGTACTAGATTTGCAAGATAGCAATGGGTTAGTCTTTAGAGTCAACGGCCAACGATGCAAATTTTACATTAGAGGGGGCGACATTAATCGAGATGCAAAGGTTCAATCGGTTTATGTGCCATTCAGTGCTTAAACATTTAGAATAGAGTAAGGCTCTCTTACCTGCAGAGAATAAAGAACAGGATGTTTTGCGCTAAGTATATTCGTCTAGTTAGTGTCTTAGTTTCTAGAAAAATCCTGATTGATATTTGCCTCATCATTCTCCGTCAAGCGAAAGAGACTTTGAGAATTGAGCGACGTGACGAAAACTTCTTGAGACACTCGAGAGGAACATCAAAGAGTGCTTATAAGAGGAGGATGAAGAGATTAGAATTTTTTCTCAAATGTGGAAAGTTAGAACATGACGGAGACTGTAACAAGAATAGCAGTAACTCGCAAATTGAGCATACCATGCTACTACATTACGACCTCGTCAGGCTTAGAGCCGAAAAGGTTACACGGAAAGGTAGTTCGTCATGTTATGCCATTTGTAAGTTGTGTGAATTGCGAAAGTCGAAGTTGCACCTGTGACCCATGAGGATGGGGCATCTGATTTTCAAACTTTCCAGGAACGCAACATATATAAAAGCCAAAAAATTAGATTAGCATATTTTATTTCTTATGTTTGATATATTAGTTTTATTTTTTTATATCTTAAGTGTGTAGTTTTTATGGTTCGTACATAGTTGGCGCACGCCAACGGATATGGCGTATGCCATGTCACGTGATTCTAGAGAAGTTGGCGCATGCCAATGCCACTGGCGTATGCCAGTATTGAAAATTTGGAGAAGCTGGCGCACGCCAATGGACCTGGCATACGCCAGTTTTGGGCAGAACAGTTTATAAAACTCTCGGGCATGCACCTTTTTTCATAAAATTTCAAAACCCAAACTCTCCCGCTACCAGAAACTTCAAAACCAATTGAGCGCAATCATTCCTGACCATTTGCCCACATTACCCAACACCTGAAACGTAGTTTACAATGATGGATGATGCAAGATCTAGCCAAATTCGATGTGGGGATAGGAGAAAGCGTGCGAGAAACCCTTTGCCTTCACCATCAGATTCTCCACTCCCAGACATTCGCGACCGCTACGTTGCTCCCTTCGCAATCTTTAACAATTGGGAGGGAGAGAGGTGACTCAACCACCTTACTACCTTGAGTCATTTCAACAATGTTTTGGATGACATTAAGAAATTAAGGGTTGATAGGAAATTGTGATCAGCCATTAAGAAGTTAGGTTGGGATTACTTTGCGAATAGGAGTACAATAACTAGACAGGAGCTAGTGTTAGAGTTCTATTGTACTTTGCAGGTTGCAGCAAACAGAGGTTCATTCACTACATATGTCTTTGATACTGATTTAAGCATGAATGAACTTGAGTGTAATGACCTCTTTAGCCTTAAGTCTGAAGTAGGGACTTTAGACTTCACACCTGCTATTTAGGCCCATAGGGCTTGGCAAGAAAGTGTTTCGATCTTAGCTTTATGCCATTGACTACCTATGCCATGACATTCCTTTTAGCATATTTGTAATGGTGATTGACTGCTTTGCACGTTCCATTACCAATAGCGAACCTAGGCATCTGTACTTGGGTCATATTATTTGCCATATTGCACGTCACCATTTCTCTGAGCAGTTTATAGACTTTTGAGGATCAATCATGAAACTAGTGTAGCTTGACATCCAGAAGCTCAGCTATAGTAAGCTGATCAAGATGATGATGACTGATGACAGAGAAGAGATTGTCGGGATTGACTTAGAGTGGTAGGGCAGATGCCAGCACATGGATAGGAGAGTCTTAGTTAGGATCCAGATGAGGCTGGCCCCAACCATTAGTACTAAGCCTAGCATGACGAAGTAGGGCTGAGTCATTGATTAGTTGACCAACAGGTGGAGATGCAGTATTTACGTGACCAGTTTGCATGAGGCAGGTACAGCTACAAGGTCACAAAGAGCAGCTTCATGGTTATGGCATGCAACTACAGGACTATGTAGTTAGCAACGCAGCCATGTAGGACCGCTAGTACGACTACAATGCTCGTATAGATGCCAAGCTTGGAGCTCAGAGAGAGGAGCAGAGGGCATTTTATGCCGAACAGAGAGCTCACATGGTATGCCAATAGGAGCATTATGAGCAGCAGTGAGCACATGTTGAATGGATACCCAAATGGGCAGAGAATTTTGGCAGCAGCTTCATATTCCCACCACCTCCTCCCGCTTTAGATGATTGACATAGAGCTCCTTTTCCCTTTTCTTTGTTTATTTTTATTTTATTTATTTTCTTTGTTTTTTACTTTTATGTCTTTTATTATGTTTTTGAGTTTGTATACATGTATCACATTTAATGTGCATATTATGTTAGTACAAGGTGATCTTATTAGGCTTAGAGCCGAAAAGGTCATAAGGAGGTAGGCCAGTAGGGAGTTTATTGTATTACATTTGATTTCTTTTTGTGATTAGGTGTTTATTAGTATCTTAGACACCTTGAGGACAATGTGTCATTCAAGTGTGGAGAAGGGTTCCATCTAGGAATCTTCCTTTTAGGATGTATAAACTTGTTTTGCTTGTTAGTATGTTAGGTTGTTTTGTTTAGGTTTAGACTTGGCATGAATTTTTCAAAAACCCTCCTAAAAAATTTTCAACTTGTGTTAGAATTTTATCATTCTCTTAGTTAGGGATTTAATTCGAGTGCAAAACCTAGAAATTGGTAGTAACCTGGCACTCTGTTATTTAGACTAGTAGTTTCACTATGTAGATTAGACTAGAGGGTTGTTGAGTGCACCTTGTGAGTATTTGAGCCGATGGAAGAGACACCAGTCTCTATATTTTTCATAAGATGCATACTATAGTCAGTTGATCGAGGTATCCTACTAGTACTTATAATAGTCTAGGTTGTGTGGAAGTTAGTGATAGGACGAGGGCATTCTTTGACGTTGAGCCTAGAGCTTTAAAGACAAAATCCATTATATATCCATTGTTTAAACCCGTTGAGCCTAGCCTTTTCTTGATCTTAGATGAGGAAGCCAATCTTAAGCCTTATATTAACCATCTTCCTTACCTTTTGTCATCCAGTCTGAGGATATTTAGGTTTGTTTATGTGGGAATGTATTGGGTTTAGTTGGTTGCTTAGGTTTAATTTTGGTTATTTTCGTCGGGATGTTGTAGTTTTGGCCATGTAAGAAGCCGAGTTTTTGCCTAGAATGTGCTAAGTTTGTATAGTTCGTTGAAGTTTGTGAATAAGTGTTGTTTATAAAAAAAAGAAAAAAAAGAAGTTAAAAAGAATGTAAAGTTGAATAAGGCATGTGTCTTGGTAAAACTCGTGCTTCTCGATCTTAGGACATGGGGATATTTGGGGAGTGTACTTATGAATGTGATATTTGTGAGGATGTTTAGATTAGACAAGTGATTAGTTACATTTGTGACATATCCTCGGATTGGGTGGTTTAGCTACCATCTAAATATTTTACCTTGCCTTGACCTTAAGCCTCATTACAACCCGATGAAAAGACCCCCCGATCATTAGCAACCATTATGACTTTTAGATAATGCTGAGTAGGACGTAGGATGCTTTGAGATTTGTTGACATGTATGCGAGTGATAGGAAGTTGACCATACAGATTATATGAGTAAAACACTTTTCTATCCTCGTGAGGTCAACCTTCTAGTGTCTTTTACATAAAGATAACACTTGCTTAAACAATTGAGTGTTGAGGTTTCTACTAGTTCATTATGCTTTGCGTCTTGAATTGATGAACTTACTTTGTTTATGATTTCATTGTGATGTGAGTTGATATTTTTGAGGAAAGTTAAGTGTTAATCCATTCATGCTATGTCTTTACCTTGTTTTGTGTTTGTTTGTTCTTATTTGATTTTCGTTTAGGTTGTTGTCCACATTCTGAGTTTTTGCTTGGGAACAAGCAAAGATTCAAGTATGGGGGTGTGATGAGTGTGAAATACACTCATTATTCGTGCCCTTTTAGCATGTAGTTCTTAGTATTTTAGGTTGATTTATTTGCATTTTAGTTGTCATAGTATTAGTTTTCGTTCATTGTGTGTTTTTGTAGAGTTTATTGTTTTTCATTGAGTTTGCTTGTTTTTAGAAGCCTATTCGAGGAAAAGTGGAGGACGATCGAGTGGACACGAGAAGGCATGGATGAGAAAGAAGTTGCGAAGCTAAGGAGTGCAAAGCATGAGCAGCTGGCGCACGCCAACGGGAATGGCGCACACCATGTAGCTGTTACTCGACCAACCATTCAAGCAGACGACCAGGTGCACTTAGAGAAGGAGAAATCGTGAAGACTTGGCGGACGCCAAGTGAAGCTGGCGCATGCCAGAATAGTCTGACAGAAACACCGAGTGGCTGATTGTTGGACAAACAAATTCTAAAAACTTCTTAAGTCGGCTTATGGCTTTCAAAAACGATGGGGGATAACTTTTCTGACTTATTTAGATATTTTGTAGTAGATATTTTAGGTAGGATAAGTTAGATTAGATATTTAGTTTACTATTCCATTAGTAAGTTAGTATATAGACTATTTTGTAAGAGTTGAAGAAAAAAAGGGAGAAATTGTTACGACACTCGCTCACTTTGTCTTGGTCGTGATCGCTTGGTCCGACCTTTGGTTGTTTTGTGTCGATCGGTCTTAGAACCATTGTGTTGAATCCCTCGACCTTTGGGGGAAAAGGCATAACGTTTTCGTGTCAACTCTGATTTGGATGATTCTAAGTTGAGTAAGTCCATAACACATTAATCTACGACTTTCGTGATTTGAGTTTTATGATTTGAGGTCGAGTTTTGGAGTTTTGAGTAGATTACTATCGTTTTAGGAATGATAGACTTAGTTCATCGACTTTTGGTAGAAAAATCATAACTCTCTCATACGAACTCCGAATCGAGCGATTCTAAGACGAGTAGATCCGTAAGACCTAGAGCTACAACTTCTATGTTTTAAGTTCTGTGATTTGCTCTTGGATCCAGCGATCGCTAGTTTCCTAGCGACCGCTAGGGAAAAAATCCGAGCCCCAAGCTAGCGCCCGATGGCTTTCCAGTGATTGCTGGGCTGTGTACCATTTTCTTCAAACATTCATAACTTTTTCATATGATCTACGAATTTGAGTAGATTCGAAACATCTAGAACTATGACTTGGTTATGAGAGTTTTGATATTTGAGGATTATTTAATAGGATCATGTGAGTGTTTTGAGTGCTCGATTTTAAGTTCTATTTTCATCGAGTTCGGGAGAATTTATGAAATGATGAGTCATATGAAAATTATGGATTGAGGATTGATTTAAGGACTTATTATAACTTAAGTAGAAGTTTAGGAGTGTTTGTGAATGACTTGGAAAGTCAAGGACCAAAGAGGAAATAATGGCAACTTGCTTATGGGTGTTTTTACCATTTTTGGTAAGTTTTTAGGATAAATATCTATGAGGTTTGTGAGTGGGTCATTTTTGGGTACTCATCCATTTGAGAAAGAGAGAAAGAGAAAAAGAGAGAGAGGGAGAGAGAGGAGAAAAAGAAGAAGAAGAAGAAAGGAAAGAGAAAGAACTTGGATTTGTAGATTGGTAAGTGGTTTTTAAGCTTTGGTTTATTGAAAATAAATGTAGATCTTATGCTTACCTTGAAGTTGATGTAAGCTTGAGTTGATTGAGCAACTTTTGTGATTATGGAAGATTTGGAGTTTGAGGTTTGAGGCCTTGAGTGGATGGTATGATGATTATAGATGATTGAGTTATGCTTTGGAGTTGGATCAGAGGACTTTTATGCACATTTTTGGAGAACTTTTGATATGAACTTGATGAAGGGCATGAGTTGTTGTTGAAGTTTGGTTGATGTTATTAGAAAGAATGTTGAGGAACTAGACTTTGAGAATGGGTTGAGCAACCTTGTGAAGTTAGTTGATTGAGATTGAAGTATGAATTGATGAGATGAGGATTAAGGATGTCTGAGATAAGCTTTGAGGTTATGATTTGAGGATCTTTGAGTGTACATGGAGAAGTCGTTGTGGAAATCCGATTATAGGGATTTTTGTAGTGACTTTCCATTTTCCAAATGCTTGTGAGGTTGATGATTTATAGAGAATTATTCTTTTGCTAGTTGTTTGGCAATTGGGAATCAAGAATCTAAGGGATGTGAGTGAAAGTGTGGAACTTCTTTGGTGCAACTTGAAGTAATATGAGAGGGATATTAGTCATGCTTGATTTGATATGATATGAATAAACATTTGAATCATTGTCTATGTAACATTTAATACTTTCATGACAATTTGTCGATTTGCGATATTGTGTTGAATTGTGATACGTGGGAATATATTTGGATTCTTGATGTGCGTCTTTTGACATTTCTTGGATTATGAATGAAGTTGACAATTATGTGTAGTTGTGATGTGTGAAACTTATGGTCATTTGAAGTTCGCATGGAATATCTGTGAATTTGGTATCTATGAGTGGTATGTGATATGTGAGATTTTGACATGAGATTACGTACGTAACTAACTAGACTTAGTTAGTACGTATATTTGTGATAAATCTGTTTGTGAGATAAGAAATATAAAAACCTACGGGCGATATGTTAGTTGGTTAAGTGTTGGTTGGCTGAGCATTAGTTGGATAGGAGAGCGTTCTGTCCGCGATACCAAATTTGGGTCGGGACAGCTATAAGCTTATGAGATGGAATCACTTAGTTGGTTAAGACATCGTTCCAAAATAGTTATGTTAATTGGTAAGAGCTAAAAGGCTACTATATTAGTTGGTTAGGGGATCTGTGCTCACTCGAGGGAGTGACACGATCTAGACTTATTGAAGTCTATCTGTTTGTGTGACCTTTGGTTATCAAGAGTGTATCTGTGCTCATTTGGTTTGTGTGAAATGTAATTTCATCTTGTCGAGAATTTTGATTAGGTGTGATATGCTATACAAATTTGTGAGGATTGGATTGTGCGTGTGTGGATTGGATTATATATATTTGTAGAACCAAACTTAAGCCTATGAATATGTATATTTGTATGTAAGTACATTACGTTTCTGATATGACTGTTTGTGAGAGTGTATGAGGTATAATTTTACGATTTGTGATATTTACGCTTCCGTGATCTAATTTGTGTGTAAGTATGAGGCTGGCTGGGTCATGTCTATTCACGGTATGTGAACGTGACCCAGCTCCAGTCAGTGGCACGATTTTGGGTCGTGATAAAAATAAAAAAAAAACACTCTCTCTCTGTTATTGGACGTGGAGGTGGAGGGAAGAAAGCTTGAAGATCTTGGCTAAACTTTCTTACCTTTACTCTTTCCATATCTAAATAAAGATGCATGTTGTTTATTTAAGCATGTGTGAGTAGTTAAATATGAGTTTGGTGCCTTGTTACCTTGCATGAGCCACGGTTTGGTGGGGTGAATATGCTTAGGTTTATGTTCTTACTAACGTGCTTCATACCATGCTTAGACTTGCTTGATCACCAAGCCTTAGTAGCTAGTCAAAACTTGAGACCGAAAGGGTATGTAATTGATGGATTGGTTAGTTCAATGATGAGTAGTCTTGTAGAGAAAAAACCCTTCCTTGGAGACCTACTTGTTGTCCTTTGAGTGAAGCTGATAATTGGTGCTTAGCTAGCTTAGATCGTTGGTGGGGTCAAAAGAACATATATAACCTTCTAAGCCTAGTTAAGTATCAATTTAGACTCATCTTACAAAAGTGTGGTTGAGGTTGACTTAGAACTACTCGAACCACATCACATACTCAATAAACCCCCGAAATCTTATGGTTATGTTGCAGGCTTAGGTACCTTGCTCATTTTAGTATCCTAAGTTATTATTCATAGTAAGTAAGTAACTCGTAAACCAATAGCTTAAGTTTGTGATCTTTATATTTATATTGTAGACTTTAGATAGTTTGTTCAACAAACCAAACTACATAATCTTATCCTAGACAAGTAAGTGAACCTTAGAGTAGGCCTCAAAACTTAATCCCTGTGGTACGACAACCCCTACTTACTCTTATTGCAATTCGCTGCAATTCTGTTGATAAATTTGATAAATTAACGCACGCCAGCCCCAATTGGCGCATGCCAGGTTCGTTCGCTAATGAGCTTTTTGCACACGCTAGGTACAGTTGGTGCACGCCTTTGCTTCAAGCTGGTCGAAGGTTGGCGAATGCCAACCTTGTCTGGCGTACACTAGACAAACGAGAACAAATGATCGATCGTCCATTATTAAGTAGAATTTAAGGTAGAACGTTCAAAGAAGTGAATCATGAGTTGGCCTATGTGAGCATTGTGTGCTCGGGAAGCAATAGAGGGTTAGCTTCTCAAGAGGTGGTAGATCTCCAAGAGAGCAAATGCTTGAGTTGGTCCATAGCGACCTATAGGGGCCGGTACTGATTGTATCCTTAGGAGGGTCAATGTATTACATGACCTTCATTGATGATTCCACGAGGAAAGTGTGTATGTACTTCTTGAAACAAAAGTCTAATGCCTTCAAGAAGTGGAAAGCACTTGTGGAGAATGAGATTGGACTCAAGGTGAAGCACTTTAGATCCAGCAATGGTGACGAGTATGAGCTCAAAGACTTCAAAGACTTTTATGTAGAGCATGGAGTCCGCATAGAAAAGACAGTTGTAGGGACCCCAACAAAATGGAATCACAGAGAGTATGAATCGAACACTCAATGAGAGAGCAAGGGCTATGCAATTGGAGTATGGGCTACCTAAGATGTTTTTGGTGGATGTGGTCAACATGGTGGCATTTTTTATCAACCGAGGGCCATCAACTCCTTTGGACAATTGTATTCCTGAAGAAGCTTAGAGTGTTAAGGATGTTGATCTCTCATACCTTAGGGTCTTTGGTTGTGTTGCGTATGTTCTTATAGATGTAGGTGAAAGAACCAAGTTGGATGCCAAGTCCAAGAAGTGCACATTCATTAGGTATGGCGGTGATGTGTTTGGATTCTAGTTTTGGGATAAGAAGAATCACAAGGTGATTCGGAGCCGAGATATTATGTTTAATGAGCAAGTGTTATACAAGGACTGAGGAAGTATATCGAATAAGGTGGGAGATCCTAGCAATGAAGTCATTGATTTGGATATCTCCAATTCGGATGGGAGCTCAAGGACTCAGAATGAGCAAGAGGAAGCTCATAAGGAAGAAGAGACGGTGCCAGGTTTCCCATCACTGGTGGTACCACAAAGGAGGTCTATAAGACAACATAGGTCTCCGCAGAGATACTCCCTGATGAAAGAACATATCTAACCTTCTAAGCCTAGTTAAGTAGCAATTTAGGCTCTTCTTGTATGAAAGTATGGATGAGTTGCCTTAGATTCACTCAGACTACTTCACATACACTAAAAACCCTCTGAATGTTATGGTAATATTGCTGGTTTAGGCACCTTACTCATTATAGTAGCATAAATTGTTATTCTAGTAAGTTAGTACATAGTAAACCAATAACTTAAGTTGTGATCTTAATATTTGTGTTTTAGACTTTAGATAGTGCATACAACAAACCAAACTTCATAATCTTATCCTAGAATAGTTTGTTAACTTTAGAGTAGGCCTAAAAACTCAATCCCTATGGTACGACAACCCTACTTACTCTTATTGTAATTCGCTGTAATTCTGCTAATAATTGGTGCATGCCAGGTTTGTTTGTCCGAGAGCTTTTAGCTCGCACCAAGTGTTGTTGGCGTTTGCCAGAGCTTCAAGCAGGTCGAAGGTTGGCACATGCCAACTTTGTCTGGCGTACGCCAGGAAGACTAGACAAACGATCGATCGTCCAGTGTTAAGTAGAATTATGATAGAACATTCAAAGAAGCTAATCATCATACTTTAAGCTAATGTACTTCATTCTTGCATGAAAGCTGGGTTCTTAGCCAAATAAATTGCACATTGGCTATCACAATGAAGCACACTCCCAGTTTACTCCTTTCCGAACTCTGCCAAGAAGTTTTTCAACCATACCATCTCTTTGCTAGCTTCTGTCCCTGCAACATACTCCGCTTTTGTGGTAGACAAAGCAACAATTTTTTGCAACTTGGATGACCAAGATATCACAGTACCTCCAAGCATGAACACAAACCCCACTGTACTCTTAAACCCATTATGGTCATTTGATCCCAAATCTGTATTGACATAACCCGCCAATCTCACATATTTGCCCTCAAAGCAAAGAGCTCTATCCTTAGTACCTCACAAGTATCTTAGGATCCACTTGACCATGATCCAATGTTGCTTACCCAGGTTGCTCATAAACTGACTCACCACTCCCAATGCATAAGCTATGTCGGGTCTTTTACATACCATCGCATATATCAAACTTTCGATGGCTGATACCTATGGAGTCCTCTTCACATGGGCTTTCTCTGCCTCACTCCTAGGCGCGTCTTTCTTTGACAACTTGAACCACCCAAGGGATCAGTCCACTTACAGCTTCTGTCAACCTGTCTTGGCGTGCGCCAGCTTCACTTGGCGTGTGCCAGGTCTTCACGATTTCCATCTTCAAGTGCATCTAGTCGTCTGAGTAAATAGTCATCCGAGTAATAGTTACTTGGCATGCACCATGTAGGATTGGTGTGTGCTAGATAACCATGCGTTGCATTCCTTGGCTTTACATCTTCCCTCTTGTCCTTGACTTTGTATGTCTGCTCAATCGTCCTCCAATTCTCCTCGAATAGGCTCCTAAAAATAAGCAAACTCAATGTAAAATGATAAACTCAACATAAACACAAAATGAACAAAAACTAACACTATGACAACTAAACGCAAAAAAATCAACCTAAAACACTAAGAACAACCTACTAAAAGGACACGAATAATGAGTGTTTCTGACACTCATCACACCATCACACTTGAATCATTGCTTGTCCCCAAGCAAAACTCAAAATGTGGACAGCCTAAAAGAAAATCAAAGAAGAACAAACAAACACAAAACAAGGTAAAGACATGGCATGAATGGATCAATAATTAACTTCCCTTAAAAACATCAGCTCACATCATAATGAAATCATAATCCATAACACAAAGCACAACGAACTAGTAGGCACCTCAGCACTCAATTGTTTAAGCAAGTGTTAACTCTATGTAAAAGTTACTAAAAGGTTAACCTCACGAGGATAGTAAAGTGTTTCACTCATATGATCAATGCAGTCAACTTCCAATCACTCACATATAGGTCAATATACTCAAAGCATCCTACGTCCTACTCAGCATTATCCAAAAGTTGCAATGGTTGCTAATGATTAGGGGGTCTTTTCATCAGGTTGTAATGAGGCTTAAGGTAAAGGTGAGGTAAAACATATAGATGGTAGCTAGACCACCCAATCCGAGGACATGTCACAAAGGTAACTAATCACTCGTCTAATCTAAATATTCTCACAAATATTATAATGTCCTAAGACCTAGAAGCACGAGTTTCACCTAGACATGTGCCTTATTCAATTTTTATATTCTTTTTTCTTCTTTTCCTTTTCTTTTTCACATTTTTTTAACAATAATAACAACATACATTCACAAACTTCAACAAACTATACATACTTAGCACGTTCTAGGTAAAAACTCAGCTTCTTACATATGGCCATAACTACAACATCCCAATGAACATAACTAAAATTAAACCAAAGCTACCAACTAGACCCAATATACATGCAAACCTATAAGTCCTCGAATCGGATGATCAAAGGTATGGAAGATCGATGATATAAGGTTTGTAGTCAGCTTCCTCATCTAAGATCAAGAAAAGGCTTGGCTCAAATGGTTAAAACAATGGATATGTAAGGGATTTTTGTCTCTAAGGCTCTAGGCTCAATGTTGAAGAATGCCCCTGTCCTATCACTAACTTCCGTACAACCTAGACTATGATAAGTACTAGTAGGATACCTCGATCAACTGACTTTAGTATGCACCTCATTTTTGTCTCTTTCTTTGGCTCAAATACTCACAAGGTTCACTCATCAACCCTCTAGTCTAGTTTACATAGTGAAACTACTAATCTAAATAACACAGTGCGAGATTTCTACCAATTCCTAGGCTTATTAGATCCCTAACTAAGAGTTTGATAAAATTCTAACACAAGTTGAATTTTTTTTTACGGGGGTCCAATTTTGAAAAATTCATGCAAAGTCTAAACCTAAACAGAACAACCTAACATGCTAACATACTAAACAACCTAAAAGGAAGATTGCTAGAAGGAACCCTCCCCCACACTTGAATAACACATTGTCCTTAAGGTATCTAGATACTAATAAACACCTAAACAAACAAATAAAACTAAGTTGAGACAGTTTTATTTCGATGATTCAGTATGTTAAGAAGTATCAGGGAAATTTAATCCTGAAGAGCTCAACTGGGAACACTTTTGTACCAGATCACCAAAGATACGACTAAACTATCTCAAAATATGCAACACATTAACTCACTAATGACGTATCATGTAAACTACCTCCTTGTGACCTTTTCGGCGTTTAGCCTAATAAGATTACCTTGTAGAAACACAGTTCGACATTAAATGAGTTACAAGCACACAAACTCAAAAACAGAATCAAAATACATAAAAGTAAACAAACAAAGAAAATAAACAAAAAAATAAAAAAATAGGGAAAAAGGAGCTCCCTGTCAATCGTTTGAAGTGGGAGGAGGTGCGTATCCACTCAGTGTATGCCCGCTGCTACTCGTAATGCTCCTACTACTGTGCCATATGAGTTCTCTACTCGGTGTAGAATACCGTTTGCTCCTCTCTCTGAGCTGCAAGCTCGACCTCCATGCGAGCATTGTAGTCATACTGGCAGTCCCACCTAGCTGCGTTACTACTTACTTAGTCCTACAGTTGCACGCCATATCCATGAAGCTACTCTTTGTGACCCTGTAGCTGTACCTGCATCATAGTAAACTGGTCATATAAATACTGCATGTCTACCTGTGGGTCAAGTGACTGATGACTTGGCTTTTCTTCATCATGCTGGGCCTGGTACTGATGGTTGGGGCCTGCCTCATATGGATCTTGTCTAGGACCCTCTTGTCCCTGTGCTGGCATCTGCCCTGCTAGTGTGAGGCGATCCTGAACTGCCCTTCTCTCTTCCTACGGTTTGTACTCGACAACCTCCACTCCATCAGTCATTGTCTTCTTGATTAGCTTGTTATAATGGAGTTTCTCGATGTTGAGTAGCACCGGCTCAAAAATGAATCCACGAAAGTCTGCAAACTGCTCAGAAAAATGGTGACGTGCAATGCAGGAAATAATATGACCTAAGTACAGTAACCTAGGTTCCCTATCACTAATAGATTGTGCAAAGGAGTCAATGACTATTGCAAAGGTGCTAAATGGGATGCCGTGGCATAGGCAGTCAATGGCGTAGAGCTAAGATAGAAAGACTATAGACTCTTCCTATTGACTACTAATGGTCAGAGTCATAACGCGATGGAGGATGCCTAAATATGGTTCTCTAATCAGCGCATTAGGCACCCTCCTTGACTCATATCTCTCAAAGCTAGTAATCTCTTGCCATGCCTAATGGGTCTGACTAGTGGGTGTAAAAGTCTAAAGTACCTGGTCCAGCCTTAAGGCTAAATAGTTTATTAAACTCACTCTCATCCATGCTAAAATCAGTATCAAATACATGTGCTGTAAATGATTGTCTGTTAGCCGTAACCTGCAACATGCAATAGAACTCTAAAACAAGCTCTTGCCTAGCCATTATCTCTTTAGTCTCAAAGTATCTCCACCCTAACTTCCTAAAAGCTGACTGCAACTGTCTAGCTACCCCTAATTTCTGCATGTCATCCCCATCAATTATAAAATGACTAAGGGCATTAAGTTGTGAGAATCTTTGATACCTCTCTCCCTTCCAATCATGGAAGATTGCGAAGGAAGCGTTGTAGTGGTCGCAGATGTCTGGGAGTGGAGAACCTGGTGGTGAAGGCAAAGGGTTCCTCGTGCACTTTCTCTGGTCTACGTGACAAATCTGGCTAGATCCTACATCATCCACTATTGAGGAATATGTTTCCGGCCTTGGGTATTGTAGGTAAATAGTTTGGGAGGGTTGGGCTTTTGAAAATTGAAAGTTTTGGATGGCGGGAATTTTTGGAATTTGAAAAGTTATGAAAAATGGTGCACGCCCGAGACTTTTATAAATTGTTCTACCCTAAACTAGTGTACGCCAGGTCTATTGGCGCGTGCCAACTCCTCCAATTTTCCAACACTAGCGCATGCCAATTGCATAAGCGTGCGCCAATTTTTCTGGATTCACATGAAAATCTTGTTGTTAGAAGTTATTCACTGATCTTTTTGGTGATTTTTTAATTGTCGTTACTCCAAAGTCTTTACTTACTTGTTAGTTTTACCCGTACCTCCATGTGGTACCCAAATGCACTGTTTGTTTTATTTTCTTGGGCTGTTGTTGTGTAGTTGATCTTATTACCTGGACACTAGCTGGAGATGATGAAGGTCATTCAAATGTAATGTAACATTAGTGCAGGTAATAGAAACTTGGCACTAGCTTTTTTCACTCGTTAACAGTATTGTGCGTTCTTGAGGGCAACGTGATTGTCTAGGCCTGCATATTTTAAACAAGTTCTCTATATTTCCAAAATAGGTGAAACAGGGCTCAACTAAGTTCTAAAAGAAGCTAAGGCAAAACCAAGCCTTGTCTTGCACTTGTAAAACTCTTCCACTCTTTAAATTCTTCCTTTCTTGCTTTGATCATGTAATATAACATGTATGTTAAGTGTGTTTATGTAATAAGTATGTTTATGTTTATGTTTTATTCAAACATGTGTGAGTAGTTACTTATTGGTGTGATGCCTCGAAAACTTAAGTTTTCTAATGGTTTAAATTGGGTAAAAATGTTAAGAATCATGTATGGAAGTGTACATAGATAACATTGTAGTTAAGTCACATAGCTACTTCAAACACTTAGACCATTTGAAGTTGTTATTCGAAAGGATGTGAAAGCATCAATGAAAGATGAACCCTTTGAAATGTGCATTTGGCATCTCAGCAGGTAACTTCTTAGGGTTCCTTGTCCACAAGAAGGGAATCTAAATAGACAAAAATAAAATCAAGGCAATCCAACAAGTACAGCCTCCCTGATCTAAGAAGAAAATATAATAATTCTTGAGACGAATCAATTTTTTAAGGGGGTTCATTTTGAATACCATCGGCCAAACTTAGTATTTTTCGAATCTCCTTAACTTAAGGGGGTGAGAGAGTTTAGAGGGAAGACATGCACCAACAAGCTTTCAATGAGCTTAAGGGGTACTTAACTACTTCCTCGGTGGTTACTCCACCTTCCCATAAGTGACCCATATTATTATACATCTCAGTTGCTCACAACTCAATTAGGTCTCTCTTAGCCCAAGAGAACGAGGAAGGAAAAGAGCAAGTAGTTTATTGCTTAAGCTGGTCGCTTTTAGGTGTAGAGATTAGATATTCATCCATTGAGAAGCTATGCTTGGGCTTATTCTTTGCTTGAAGGAAGCTTAGATACTATTTATTGCCAACCAAGGTGAAAGAAGTAGTGCAAGCCGATGTTATCAAACTCAGGACCCATCATGAGGGGAAGACTAGGTAAATTGGCTCTAGCCTTAATAAAGTTCAACATCATGTTTGTACCTCAACAAGCTATAAAAGGCTAAGCTTTGGCTAATTTCTTGGCTAATGACCCTTGTCAAAGCACCTCAGTCGACACCCTGATAGACGTTAGGATGATAGTAAGGAAATCTTGGTCATTATGGTTTGATGGGTTAAAAACAAAGAAGTACGTCGGGGCGTGCTTCATAATTAAGTCTCTACATGGCGTTAAGACTAAAGCCTCTTTTCTCCTCAACTTCCCTTGTACCAACAACTGAGTTCAATACAAAGTACTATTGCTTAGGTTACTCACTCTGAAAGATCTGGGGGCAAGGAGTGTGTGGGTCTATGAAGACTCTTTATTAGTGGTTAACCAAGTCATAGGAGAATTCAAGTGTGGACGAGATGGGTTTCAAGCCTGCTAGGATGTTGCTTGCTTATTGGTGAGAGGCTTTGAAGAAGCTGTCATCGAGTTTGTAGCCTGAAATAAGAACTTTGAGGCTAATAGGTTAGCACAGACTAGCTCTAGTTTTCAGACTTTCAATAGGTTCAGCTCTGTCCCTATGAATATAAGAGCAACTTTGATGCTTTATGAAGTAGTAGATTTATTCAAAGAAATTCAGAGGCTCAAGGATCCACCTTTTGCTCTAACAGGTCATTCAAAGCCAAGGCACTTTGTTTTGAATACATCAACGATAAGCTCTATAGAAGAGAAGTTGATGGCTTACTATTAGTATGCCCGAGTCCAAAAGAGGTTATGCTAGCAATGGCCGAGAGACATGAAGGTATATGCGGTGCTTATTAGTCAGGGATTAAGATGAGATGGTTAATACATTGCTATAGCTTCTTCTATCCAGGCATAGCAAAAGACTGCATCAACTATGCAAAGGGGTATCAAGAGTGTAAAAAATATGGTCACATCTAGCACTCCATGATAGACAAGTTCCACTCGGTAGTTAAATCATGGCCTTTCTGAGGATGGGCTATCGATGTGATAGGAAAAATTCACCCGACCTCTACTAAGGGACATTGTTTCATACTAGTTGCCATCGACAACTTTACCAAGTGGGTAGAAGCAATTCCCAGGAAGGAGATTAATCAGGAGACTGTAAGCCAATTCTTTAAAGAACATATCATTCACTCACTACCAGAGACCATCCCCACCGATCAGTCAACCATGTTTGTAGGAGACGAAATTCCAGTATTCGCAAAGGAAATGGGGTTTAAGAGCATCCATTTTTCACCCTATAAGGCTCAAGGAAATGGCCAAGCAGAGACTACTAACAAGGTCCTAAAAAAATGCATTGAGAAGTCTATGAAAGAACAACGTGGGATATGGCACTTGGCCCTGTCTGAGGCTTTATAGGCATTTTGTACCTTAAAGAAAGGGGTTACTAGGACTTCCCCTTTTGCATTGGCTTATAGACATGACACCATGATACTGTTAGAGCTTATAGTGGCATCACTAAGGAGGATCGAGCAAACACACCTATTAGGCTTAGATTATGATATTGCTATGCCATCTGCTCTAGAAGATCTCTATGAGGAAATACTTAGACCTCTAGACACCATCTTACAACAGAAAAGGGTTATAGAGAAAGGGTATAATAAGAAAGTTCGGGAGAAGCACTTTGAGAGGGGTGACTTGGTTTGGAAGGTGAAAAGACCTTACTATGGAAAATGGTCCCCAAACTGGGAAGGACCTTATGAAAGTGCACAACATCCTTAAAAATAGGTCATATTAGTTTGTAGATATTAACAGAGAAGTGCATCCAAGACCTATCAATAGACTATTCCTCAAGCCATATGTGCATATCATGGGTGATGGGTTGGATGATAACTTGTTTAAAGAGTATGCCCAAGAGTACGAATGAGAAACGTAATCAAGACCCTAATTAGACAAGACATACGAAAATGGCACCATCCCTTATAAGAAGACCAATTATCAATTGCTTAGCCTAGTTGACCCCGGCTACAGATTTACCATATTTGGTTTAGTTGACCTTAGCCTTACCACTTTAAGCCTAGCCGACCGCAGTCAAAGGCTCACTATAAATGGCTTGGCCGACCTCATCCTTATCATATCATGAATTTGGCTAACTCTGACCTAAAGATTAATATGTTTGGCTTGGCTGACCTCGACCTTAGTCATAATTTTGAGCATTAACAAATAGCTAATAGAAGGGAAACAAGGAAACAAACCATGCAGGTAATAAAGGATTCTGAAGTCAAGTCCATAATCAAAATGCCAAACTTCAAAGACTTGTCCTATGATCAAAAGGCCTAGCTAACATCTCAAATGTCAAGCTTGCTATAAAAGTAAGCAACAACCTCCTTCATAATGGCAAAAGCTTCCTCCAAAGACTCCTTCTCATAGGGATGCGAGTCCTCAAGCTCCTTGAGTTTGGCTTGTGAATGAAGAGCACTGGTAGTCGACTTGGCATAATTATTAGCCTTGTACTCCACTAAGACCTTGTTCAAGATCTTCTCTTTCTTCCTCTCTTTAGATAGCATAGACTGTGTCTCAAGTCTTCTAGCCTCAACACGGGCTAACTTTGCCTATAGTCAAGCTTCTTCCACTTTGCAAGCTCGAATCTCCTCCTTCCTTGAGTCCATCTCTCTCTTGAGAGAAGAGAGCTCATCATACTAAAGCTTCATATTCCTCTCTGCTTCAACTAAGGCCCTAGCATCAACACCATTAGTTTGAGTAAAGGTGGAGTGTGCCTTAATATACTTCTGATGGCATTTGGACATCAAGAGATAAGGATACAAGGGTGTATAAGTAGAAAGAGAAGACTTAGAAAAAATTACATATCAAAGAGACTAGTGAAGTCCTGGCTCAATGGGGAAGTCAATTCTTGAATCTTTGTGGAGGAGATGCTCAATGCGTGAGACTCAAAGAAAGTCATAGCCTTACTCACGACTGAGGGTAACTCTTTCTTAGGATTAAAATCCTTGGCATCAAGAATAGCATCCATGAACTGGGTCAAGACCTCGATAGAACCATGGAATCCTCAACAATGAGGGACTTTTAGGTGAAGTGGCTTGTCCCTCACCTAGGCCAATGGCCAATAGGGTCTCAAAAGGGGCCTGACAATAATGGTGGTTAGGTAATGCCAATATATGAATCAATAAGCAAAAAATTTGCAAGGCCATACCAAGTCAAACTCATCATCTGATAAATTTGTGAGAGTAGCTTCATGAATGATAGAAGAGGTAGAGGCCAAGCTAGTCTTTGCAAAAACTGAAGCAAGAGGAGTCATCTCAATAGCCTCAACAACCTTCTAGGAGACCGTTGTCTCAAGCAAACCCCCTACACTAGGCACACGCTCTTTAGGATAGAGGAGAACACTTGTCCATGCTGAGGCTTATCAAGTAGAAAGGTAGATCCACTATGACCAAAAAGTTCCTTCAAGAGGCAATAGAGGTATCAATCAGAGCAAGTTAGTCAAAAGACTAAAAGTTTTGAAATAACCAACCTTGTTTAGAGAAGAAGTGGAGTGAGCTGTATTGGACTCTTGGTAGGCCAGCTCATCAACTATGTCTGCTTAAAGAATAAGGGTTAGGAGAGAGCTTTAAACAAGTTAGTGATATAGCAAAGAAAGTTTCATACCTTTTAGAAAGACTCAAAACTGGGAGCAGATCTTGGGTTAGGCTCAGTATTAGGTCGGCCTTTCTTTGAAGAAGCAAGAACGACACAAACTAAAGTCTTAGGAAACTTTACCAGACCTGACCAATCCCGTTTGTAACTTACCATGAGTTTAATCACTTCATACTTGTTAGTCACCTTAGCGTCTTTAGTCATATCTATAGAGAGACAAAAAAGCCTACTGAGCTCACGGCATCATGGGTCCAATATGGCAATGGGTCCACTAAAAGAGATAGCCAATTATGACATCTCCCTAAATAGAGAATGGTCGAAAAATTCCTCGAGATAGAAGGAAGGTGCTTTCCTTAACATCCATTTAACTAAGTGCCAATGGTAGAACTCAAACATCTGGCCTCCCTAAAACTTATGGAAAAGATAGAGAGGTAGAAAAGGGATATGTTGTACCAACCAGAACTACTAAGCCACAAAATGAGGGTGAAATAGCTCAATGATCACCTTTCCCTTAGTGCACCCATAAACTAAGTCACGGATAGTCAGGATACTCCTCTAGGCAGAAGCAATAGTTATCATAGCATGGAAAGAAAAAAAGCATGGCTAAAATTCCTCTCTCAGCGGGGGAGATAAATGAAGAGTATTGGGAGCACCTGACACTGAAGACAGAGGAGGGAGAAGGATCTCCTGATCTTGGAACATCTTTAGATAGATTAGAATAATAGTATGTTTCAAAGACGGAGAAGTAACCCTTTATGCACTTCCTAGGAGCTCAAACCTTCACTTCACTGAAGTAGAGGGCACTATAAGAAGGACGAGGCTTAGGAAGGTCAATCAAACATGTCAAGGTTAGAAAATATGCTTAGCCCAAAGTGTAGTAATCCATAAGAGGCCTGGCATATTAAAGATGTTGTCCTCCCTATGAGAGAGAATGTGTCTAGTCATGTGCTAATAGAGGTGGCAAAGTAAGAGCTCTCCTATTGCTAGTTCTACTTCTTGAGAGATGGAGAAGGCTAAGTTCTCCTAATCTGAAAACATCTTCCACCCGTTAGGACATATGATATGATGAGACAACCATAGCTGAAAGAAGCCCATATGCTCGTTGAGAGATGTAAGTGCCTCATTTGGCTTCCTATAGGCACTTATATACTCTAGGTAGGTCTTGGAAATACCCGCTAGAAACTCAGCAACATAAGGATCCTTAATGTCCTTATCAAATTTCTCCAAACTATCCAAAGTGATAGTACAACCATGAGGGCAAAGGTTGAATAGGGCAGCCAAGTCATATATTATTATAATTCTAACACCTATATGACATTAAGAGACAACACCAAACTTTTGAAGGTCTAAGTAGTTAGAGCCTAAATATGAAGGTCAAAAGGTAAGGAGACTTACCTAAATGAAAGAGGAAATTGTTGGTACTAAAACACCAATACTAAAAGAGTGCTTCAAGTAGTGGAAGGCAAGATTTAAAGTCACGAGTAGAGAACTCAATAAGAGAGGCAACACTAGCATCAGACCATGCTATCCTATGTAGCTTAACTAATCAAGTGTACCAATGGTTGTAGGAGTTGGAGTGACTAGGCCATTGATACTTACCTTCAACCCAGTCACTCAGGTCTGTCTCATTGCCTTAGAAGAGTGGAGTATCCTTTAGATGAATGGCAAGAAGATCTTTTTTAGCCAAGCATTTGATATGATGGATTATAGGACCAAGTACCAAATCCCCTTGCCTTGTAGAGGACCCTGAGATATAGTTATTGTTTGAACATAAGGCAATGGGATCATCCCCTAGATAGGCATCATTCAAAAGGGTAGTATTGATGGCCTCCCCGTACTGCTCTTTTATTGAGTGAACCTTAGTTATAAAGTCCTCTATCGTAGTTTACAACACCTATAAGAAGGCAAAAATGGGTTAAATAAGACTAGCAAATTCAGTCTTCACAAGGCCAGTTAGAGATTTCACAAGAACAAAAGAACAAAAGCACATGCTAAAGCTCTCGGCCTCACTCAATGACTCTGATCCCCACTTAAAGGAGCAGGGTTGGAGAAGGCTAGCATGTTCACTTGATCAAAGACTCTCACATGAGCTACTAGGCTAAATATATTACAAGTGGAGGTAGCAAAATGAGCGAACCTGCCTACTCTATGGTTAGCCAAATGCTCTTGTAAGGGAAGGTAGCAAAAAGAACCAACTTACCTATTCTAGGGTCATAAAACCCTTGTCTAAGAAGAGGTATACAACAAGCCTCACTCAGACAAGGCAGAGAGAGTTAGTTTGCTTATGACACCCTTAAACATGAACACAATTCACCTTCACTCATCAAAGATCATAATCCAACAAGTCTACTCAAATCCAAGCCGCAAGAAGAGTACATGCATTTCATCAAACACTTGGTGGAAAACTACTAAAACATATAAGCAAGGCATACCTTCCTGGACCAAGAGCACAAATATACAAGGGAGCAAAGAGGATAAATACTAATGACTAAGAGACACCCTAAATCAAGTAGAAAACCCAAGTCCTAAAGAGGAAGGCCGAAAGGAAAAGCCCAAAATTTGCTCAATTAGAGAAGAAGGAGGACTTACCAATGCCACTTAGTGAGAGGAGGGGCTGGCCGGCTTCGTCCCTAGTCTTGAAACTTAGATCAGTTTGGCTCTTGAATGAATGTTGTGTGCTCAGTGAAGAGAGGAGATTGGAGCTAGCTTGGGTAAAATTCTTGAGAAAATGGAAAAAGTGAGTAGATGATAAGTGTCAAAAACAGTCATTATTCATGTCCTTTTAAAAGATCGTTCTTAGTGTTTAAGGTTAATTTAGTTATATTTTAGTTGTCTTAGTGTTAGTTTTCATTCATTGTGTATTTATTTTAAGTTTATTGATTTCATTAAGTTTGCTTGTTTTTAGGAGCATATTTAAGGAGAAGTGGAGGACGTTCGAGCGGACATGCGAAGGTATGGATGAGAAGGAAGTTGTGATGCCAAAGAGTGCTTATCACGAGAAGCCAGCGCACTTCATCCCTTTATGGTACATGCCAAGTAGTCGTTATTCAGACGACCATCCACTCAAATGACTTGATGCACTTGAAGTGGGAAATCGCAAAGACCTGGCGCACGCCACTTAAAGCTGGTGCACACCAGACCAGACGGACAGAAGTAAAATAAAGCTGAGTGTTGGACAAACAAATGGAAAGATTTGACAAGGGTAGCTTAGGGTTTTCTGAAGGAAAGGGGGACAATGGCTGACTCTTTTTAGATATTTTTAGGTTAGATATTTATTAGATATTTAGTTTACTATTCTATTGGTTACTTAGTATATATGCTAGTTTTGCTTCGTAAAGTAAAAGAGGACGAATTTGAACCAAAGGAGACATGAACTTTGGTCCAAAAACATATGTAAATATTAGTTTTTAGTAGAAGAATGTGGACTTGAAGAGGGGAAGCTTGGAGTCTTGATAAGTCTCCTTCACTTTTACTCTTTCTCTATGTTAATGCTTTGTGTTCATATAAATATGTGTGAGTAGTTTGCTATAAGTTTTATGCCTTAATGCCATGTATGTAGCCATGGTTTAGAGGGGTTAAAATGTATAGGAACATGTTCTTATTAACGAACTTCATGCCATGCTTTCACTTGTTTGATCACCAAGTTATTGTACTTAGTCAAATCTTGAAACCGAAAGGAGATAAGTTTGATAGAAATGTTAGTTTGATGATCCGTTGCTTTGATAGAAGAGAAATCTTTCTTAGCTACTGATTGTGCTTTGAGTGATATGCATAGTTGGTTCTTGATTGAGTTTAGTTGGTTGGTGGGATCGAAAGAACATATCTAACCTTCTAAGTTTAGTTAAGGGTCAATTTAGATCTTTCTAGTGAGAGAGTGTAGATTGATTGTCTTTGAAACACTCGTACCATGTCACATGCTTCGTATACCCCTTAAATCACTTGGTTATATTGGTTTTTTAGGTACTTAGCTCACTTTTAGCTTTTTAGTTGTTAATAATCTATTTTGTTATATAAACTATCTAAGTGCTTGTTCTTATGCGCTTAATGCTTGATGTTTAAGACTTTAGATCACTTGAATTTAACTACAAACTTTATAATCTGATACTAGTTAGTCTGTTAGCTTTTTGTTTGCGCTAGGTACTTTGGCATATGCCAAAGCTTTGAGCTGGTCTAGGGGTGGCGCATGCCATCCATTACTAGTGTATGCCAGGAAGATCTGACAAATGACTGATCGTCCATTATCAAGCAGAATTTTGGTAGTACATTACCGAGGAATAGCGGAGATTCACAAACAAATTGGTACTGTTGTCGGGGATTGAGAATTTAGACTCTCAATTTGGTTTATAAACTTGGATCAGTATATATTAGTATATTTTTATTTTTATTTTTATTTTTCTTTATTTTTTCATTTTCTTTTTGACCAAATAACTTGTCTTGCTTGACAAGTTACTCGCATGCCATTAACCCATTCAACCAATATTTCTCCATTGGAGATTGAAGAAGAGATAACACAGTTAGAAAGGTCATTGCATAGGGAAAGACGAGAAAAAGAAAGAATGGACCAAAGGCAAGAGGGTCAAGGGGCTGGAGTACATGCCCCTAGACATTCTCAATGGACCATGGGAGACCGACATACGAAGGAGCAAAAACTAGAATCCAATGGCCAGCTGTTGAAGCTAATCACTTCGAAATTAAGTCAGCCATGATTCATATGCTTCAAGCTTTGGGTCAGTTCTATGGTCTACCTAATAAAGATCCCAATGAACATCTAGGGAACTTCATGGAATTAGCTGATAATTTTAAGTATACGTTAAGGGATAAGGCTAAGCTGTGGTATAAGCAACTTAAGGGTACTCCAATAACCACATGGGAGCAATTGGCAAATGCTTTCCTTGACAAATATTTCCCCTACTTGAAGACTAACAAGCTCGTTAAGGAGATAACAAACTTTGAACAATATGAAGGAGAGTCTTTGAGTGAAACATGGGAGAGATTTAAGGAATTGCAATGAAAATGCCCGCACCATGGTTTGTTTGAGGAGTCTCTTCTTAAGACTTTTTATTTTAGCCTATCGCCAACAACTATGGGAAACATTGATTCAGCATCTAATGGGAACTTCCTAAGAAAGAAAAGGGAGGAAGCTCACCATATTCTGGAAGAGCTGGCAGGGACAAATAGGATAATCACAAATGAGAGAAAGAAACAACCCATTAGAGAGTTAAGGGAGGTAACTGAGCGGAGTGAGAGAAGAGAAATTATTGAACTTGATACTTCCTCATCTTTTCAAGCACAATTAGACTTAATGGCAAAACAATTTCGCGAATTGACTCTAAACAAAGTTGATGCTATTGCTTTACAATAGCATTGCGAAGCCTGTGGCAACTCTGGCCACGAGATTAGTCAATGTGCGATGATGAGCCAATCTACAGAGCAGGTCAACTTTGTGAGTGGTCAAGGACAAGGAGGAAACCGAATGGTAAACAACTCATATTCCTCTAAATATAATACTCGTTGGAAAAACCACCCTAACTTCTCATGGAAAGAAAGAAACCATGATGACAATATGGCAATCGTTCGTGATGAAGGATTGCCTTTAAGTGCCTCACAACAAGGACCACCTGGTTTTCAACCACGTGGGTTCTTGGGAGAAAGAATGGTAGCACTTGAGGATAGATTTGACAAGGTTAAGAAGTTCATCCAACAAACGGGATACTCGTCCAACAATCAAAGTCGAATCTTGAAGGCATTAGCAGCCCAGGAAGCAAGGCAGAACAATTTAGAACAGTTTCTTAAAGGGCAAGCTACTGCCATGCATAACATGGAAGTACAACTTGGAGAAATTGCCAAGACAAATGCACATAGAGCATCTAGCTCTCTCCCAAGTTCTACTGAAGTAAATCCTCGAGGCCAAGTTAATGGAATCACCTTAAGAAGTGGTAAGGAATTAGCTTCTCAAAAAGTCAAAGAGAAGGCTAAGGAGAGTGTTGTGGAAAGTCTAAACAAGGATACAGAGGAAGAAGTTCTGAAGGAAAAGGTCCTGCAAGAAGAAGGTACAGATGAAGAAGAAGTTTTCGTACCACCACCATCAATGGTCCCGATTCTTTCTTATCCTCAGATGGTAAAGTGAAAGTCGGGGATGGATGAAAAATTTCTTTGTTTCATGGAGAAAATAAAGAACGTTCAGATTAGCATCTCTTTCCTAGAAATTCTAGATCAAGTACCACACTATGCCAAGTTTCTAAAGGAACTCGTTACCAAGAAGAGAAAATGGGAAGATGGAGAGATAATTACCTTTACAGCTAATTGTAGCTCTCTAATCTCAAAGAATCTTCCGATGAAGCTAAAAGATCTGAGGAGTTTTACAATTCCCTATTTCATTGGTAAAACGAGTTTCCAAAATGTCTTTATGATTTAGGCATAAGTATCAACTTGATGCCTTTGTCTATATTTCAAAAACTAGGTTTGTGTGAAGTTAAACCAACTTCCATGCTTCTCTAGTTGGCAGACCAAATAATTAAGAAACCATTCGGTGTAGTTGAGGATATCCTGGTGAAGAATGACAAGTTCATCTTCCCAGTTGACTTTGTGGTTCTGGATTTCTCTGAGGACAAGAACTGTCCACTAATTTATGGTAGACCCTTCCTCAACACTGCACATGCATTAGTAGATGTGCATAATGGTAAATTGGTGCTCAGAACTGGAGACGAGAATGTTGAGTTTAACATGACAAGTGTAATGTGCCATCCTCTTGATGAAGGGATGTGCATGAAAATTGATGTTGTAGATGAGTGTATCCTCGAGTTCTGCAAGAAGAACATCTCTAGAATTGAGGATAAAGAACTAGAGAAAGAAGAGGAGGATATGGTGGAAGAAGTTAAGGAGGAAATTGACAAGAAAAGGTCTACTTGAGGAGCTCGAAATTCACTTGAAATATCGTATCCCCACCCTCCCTTGTAAAAGCTTCTTCCTAAGAACTGAGAGAGATACCCTCGCATCTGAGATATGCGTTCTTAATAGATGGAGAGAAATTACCAATTATTATATCGAATAAGCTCACTAAGGAAGAAGAAAAGAAAGTGCTCACAGTTGTGAACAAACGGATTAAAGCCATTGCTTGGCAAATATCCAATATCAAGGGTATAAGCCTGGAAATTGTGATGCACCACATTCACATGGAGGATGGAGCAAGGCCAAGAGTAGACCGACAAAGGAGACTTAATCCTAACATGAAGGAGGTTATTAAGAAAGAAGTGATAAAACTCCTTGAAGCCAGAATTATCTATCCGATCTCGGATAGTGAATGGGTTAGCCCATTACATTGTGTTCCTAAGAAAGGGGGAATGAAAGTTGTGATCAACAAAGAAGGGGAGCTCATTCCAACAAGAACTATAACCGGATGGAGAGTGTGCATCGATTACCATAAATTAAATGATACCACATGCAAAGATCATTTCCCACTTCCATTCATTGATCAAATATTGGAGAGGATAGCGATGTATTCTTATTATTGCTTTTTGGATGGTTACTCTGGTTACAACCAAATTACAATATACCCCAGAGATCAAGAGAAGACATCTTTCACATGTCCCTTTGGTATTTTCGTATATCGTAGAATGCCTTTTGGATTAAGTTGTGCCTCAGCAACGTTTCAATGTTGCACAGAGTCCATCTTTTGGGAGATGAATGAGAAGATTATGCAAATCTTCATGGATGACTTCTCTATTTTTGGAGACTCGTTTGATCATTGTCTTGACAACCTAGACAAGGTGTTGAAAAGATATGAGGAAAAGAACCTTGTACTCAATTGGGAAAGTGCCATTTTATGGTAGACGAAGGAATAGTCCTAGGGCACAAGATTTCTAGAGCTGGTATGGAAGTAGATAGAGGCTAAACTAAAGCGATAGAGAAAATGGATGCACCAACCACCGTTAAAGGAGTTAGAGCATTTCTGGGTCATGCCAGATTTTACAGAAGATTCATCAAGAACTTCTCTCTAATCGTAAAGCCTCTAACAAATTTACTGGTTAAGGATGTGTCCTTCAACTTCGATGAGCACTACCTTAAGGCATTTGATGCTCTTAAGAAAGCTCTTTTCACAGTTCCAGTGATTTCATCACCAGACTAGAAACTTCTATTAAAAATGATGTATGATGCGAGTGATCTAGCTTTGTGGTGTGTGCTTGGACAGAAGAAAGAGAGAAAACTCCATGTCATCTACTATGCTAGTAGAGTATTGGTAGGAGCTCAACTCAATTATACAACCACAGAGAAAGAGATGCTTGCAGTTGTTTACACATGTGATAAATTCAAACTGTACTTGCTTGGTTCAAAAGTTATAATCTACACTGACTATGCAGCTTTGAGATATCTTTTCTCAAAGCAAGATGCAAAACCTTGCTTGATGCGTTAGATTTTATTACTACAAGAATTTGACTTATCCATTAAGGACAAGAAAGGAGCTGAAAATGTTATCGCAGATTATCTCTCTAGATTGGAGAAAAGCGACCGGATGGAGATTGAAGGGAATATTCAAGAAAAGTTTCTGGATGAAACTCTTATGACAATGATTAGAGTAGAAGCTCCCTGGTATGTGGATTATGCCAACTTTTTAGTTGGAGGAATTATTCTGACAGATCTGAGTTATCCCTAAAGAAAGAAATTTCTACGGGATGTTCAGATGTATGTTTGGGACAATCCTTACCTTTTTAAGAGGTGTAGTGATGGGGTTCTTTGATGTTGCATTGCTAGTTGGGAAGTAGCAAATATTTTAGAGCAATGCCATAACACTCCCTACTGAGGTCATTATGGAGCTTCAAGAACAGCATCTAGAGTCTTCGAATGCGGTTTTTATTAGCATTTCATCTTCAAGGATGCACATAATTATGTTGAGTAGTGTGACCACTGCCAAAGAATGGGAACCATCTTAAAAAGGAATGAGATGTCATTATCTGGAATTTTAGAGATTGAGCTCTTTGACATTTGGGGATTGGACTTCATGGGTCCTTTCCCAACATCATATGGCAACAAGTATATCTTGGTAGGAGTAAACTATATTTCAAAGTGGGTAGAAGCTTTGGCGTCACCAACAAATGATGCTAGAGTAGTTATCCAATTTCTGAAGAAGCTCTTTTTGAGATTTGGGGTGCCACGAGCAATAATCAGTGATGGTAGGTCACATTTCTGCAATAAGCAATTTGAAGTCGTGCTTAAGAGATATAGGGTGACGCACAAGGTGGCAACACCTTATCATCCCCAAACTAGCGAACAAGTTGAGCTATCAAGTCGAGAGCTCAAGAAAATTTTAGAAAAAATGGTTGGAACAGCAAGGAAGGATTGGTCGAACAAGCTCGATGATGCCTTATGGGCTTATCACATGACATTTAGGACACCTATAGTAATGTCGCCGTATAGGCTTGTTTATGGCAAAGCATGCCATCTTCTAGTAGAGCTTGAGCATCGTGTATTTTGGGCCATTAAAACCCTTAATTATGATTACAAAAAGGCTAGAGAATGCAGAATCTTCTAACTTGAAGAGTTGGATGAAATGCGAGACTTGGCATTCGAAAGTTCAAGGCTTTACAAAGAAAGGACCAAAAAAGACATGATGTCCACATTATCAAGAAAGATTTTAAGGAGGGGAGCATGTTCTTCTCTATAACTTGCGACTAAGACTCTTCCCGGGGAAGTTTAAATCCAAGTGGAGTGGCCTTTATCAAATTGTTAAAGTGTTTCCTTTCGGAGCACTTGATTTGAAAAATAGCGACGGGATAGTCTTTCGAGTTAACAGCCAACGATGCAAAATTTACATTGGAGGGGGCAATATTAATCGAGATGTAGAGGTATGATCGATTAGTATGCCATCTAGTGCATCGAGATGCAGAGGTGCAATCGATTAGTATGCCATCTAGTGCTAGACCGTTTGAAACAAAGTAAGGCTCTTTTACCTACAGAGAATAAAGAATAGGATATTTTGCGCTAAGTATATTCGTTTAATCAGTGTCTTAGTTACTAGGAAGATCCTGATTGATATATATCTCATCATTCTCCGTCGAGCAAAGAGACCTTGAGAATTGAGAGATGAGAAGAAAATTTCTTGAGACACTTTAGAGGAACATCAAAGAGTGCCTTCAAGAGGAAGA
The DNA here is from genome assembly GCA_012979155.1 of Hypericum perforatum. Lineage (NCBI taxonomy): Eukaryota > Viridiplantae > Streptophyta > Magnoliopsida > Malpighiales > Hypericaceae > Hypericum > Hypericum perforatum. Next base: position 584,999 of record SOPF01028068.1, on the reverse strand, counting down.
TGAAGAGATTTGAATTTTGTCCAAGGTGCGGAAAATTGGAACATGACGGAAAATGTAGCAAGAATAACACTAACTTGCAAATTGAGCATATCGTGCTACTACGTTGCAATCCTATTAGGCTTAAAGCCAAAAAGGTTGCACAGAGTTCATCATAGTATGCCATTCATGAGTTATGTGAATTGCGAATGTCTAAGTTGAACCTTTGACCCATGCGGATGGGGCGTCTGGTTTTCAAACTTTCCAGGAACGCAGTGTAAATAGAAGCCAAAAAATTAGTTTAGCATGTTTGTTTCTTTTGTGTGATCTTTTAGTTAGTGTTTATATATGTTTTGTGTTGTTTTTGAAGTTTGTACATATATGGCGCATGCCTAGGGATATGGCACACGCCATATCTTGTGAGTCGGAGAGAACTGGTGCACGCCAATGAGGATTGCGTACACCAAGGTGTGCAAAAAAAAAGAAGCTGGCACATGCCAACGAACTTGGCATACGCCAGGTTTGGGCAGAATCGACTATAAAGCTCTCAGACAGTCGAGTTTCTTCATAAAATTTCAAATTCCAAAAATTCCCGCCATCCAAAACTTCCATATTTCATGAGCCCAACACTCCCATACTATTTACCTACACTTCCAAAGGTCTAAAACACAGTTTATAATAGCGGCTATTAAAGGATCTAGCTGGATTTAACGCAAAGATAGGAGGAAGCAAGCACGAAACCTTTCACCTTCTTTACCAGGTTCTCCACTCCCAGACATCCGCGACCGCTACAATGCACCCTTTGCAATCTTCCATGATTGGGAGGGAGAGAGGTATCAAAAATTCTCACGACTTAGTGCCCTTAGTCATTTTACAATTGATTGGAAAGACATGCAAATACTAGGGGTAGATAGACAACTGAGGTCAGCCTTTAGGAAACTAGGGTGGAGGTACTTCGAGAATAGGGAGATTATGGCTAGGCAAGAATTGGTGTTAGAATTCTATTGCACATTGCAGGTTTTGGCTAACAGATAATCATTTATTGCACGTGTATTTGACACTGACTTTAGCATGGATGAGAGTGAGTTTAACAACCTGTTTAGCCTTAAAGCTGAACCAGGTACGTTAGACTTCACACCTGCTAGTCAGGCCTACCGTGCATGGCATGAGATTACAGGCTTTGGGCGATATGAGTTGGGGAGGGTGCCTAATATGTTAATTAGAGAACCTTATTTAGGCATCTTCTATCGCTTTATAACTCTGACCATTAGTGCTCAATGGGAAGAGTCTAAAGTCTTCCGATCTCAGCTGTATGCCATTGATTGCCTCCGCCATGATATTCCTTTGAGCACCTTTGCTATATTATCGACTACTTTGCTAGATCCATTGGCAATAGGGAACCTAGGTATCTTTACTTAGGTCATATTGTTTCTCTCATTGCACGTCACTATTTTTCGAGGCAGTTTGCAGATTTCCATGGAATGATTTTAGAGCCAGTGCCACTCGGCATTGAGAAGCTCCACATGAGTAAGCTGATCAAGAAGACGATGATCGATGGAGTTGAGGTTATTGAGTACAAGCCTTAGGAGGAGAGACAGGTAGTCCAGTTATGCCTTGGGGCACCAAGTAGGGTGCCAGCATAGAGAGAGGTACAGTAGGAGCAGCAGGAGTAGGCAGGCCCGAGCCATCAGTACCAGGCCCAGTATGATAATGCAGGGTCGAGTCATCAGGTGCCTGACTCGCAATCAGAGATGTAATTTTATGTGACTAGTTGGCTACGATGCAGGTACAGCTACAGGGTCATGGAGAGCAGCTTCATGGATACGGCGTGCAACTGCAGGACTATGCAATTAGTAATGCGACTAGATGGGATTGCCAGTACGATTATAATGCTTGCATGGAGGACGAGCTTAGAGCTTAGAGAGAGGAGCAGAGGGCATTCTACATCGAGTCCAGAACTTATATGGAGGCACAACGGGTGCATATAGAGCAGCAGCGAGTGCATGCTGAGTGGATGTACACCTAGATGGAGAACTTTGGGGGCGATTTCTTGTTCCCACCACCATATCCTCCAGCTTCTGATGATTGACAGGGAGCTCCTATTTCTTTACTTTTTTATTTTTCTTTATTTGTTTTCTTTGTTTGTTTATTTTCATGTATTTTGACTTTGTTTTTGTATTATGTGTTTGTAACTCAATTAATGATTGTGTTATGCTACTAGATGGTGATCCTATTAGGCTTAAAGCCGAAAAGGTCATAAGAAGGTAGTCTACATAGGAAGTCATTAGTGAGTTATTCTATTGCATGTTTATTTGTGTATGTTTGTTTCGAGATTGGTTTTTCATATCTTTAGTGACTTGGTACAGAAGTGTTCCCATTTTGAGCTCTTCAGGGTTCAATTTCCCTGATGCTTCTTAACGTACTAGGTCATCAAGATAAAATTATCTCAATTTTGTTTTTCTATTTTAGATTAGGTGCTTATTAGTATCTTATACACCTTGAGGACAATGTGTCATTCAAGTGTGGCGGAGGATTCCTTCTCGGAATCTTCCTTTTAGGTTGTTTAGTATGTCAGTATGTTACGTTGTTTTGTTTAGGTTTAGACTTGGTGTGAATTTTTCAAAAATTTGATCCCCCTCAAAAAATTTCAACTTGTGTTAGAATTTTATCATTTTCTTAGTTAGAAATTAAATTCGAGCACAAAGCCTAGGAATTGGGTAGAAATCTCGTACTCTGTTGTTTAGATTAGTGATTTCACTATGTAGACTAGACTAGAGGGTTGATGAGTGTACCTTGTGAGTATTTGTGCCAAAGGAAGAGACATCCGTCTCTATATTTTTCATGAGGTGCATACTTAGTCAGTTGATCGAGGTATCCTACTAGTACTTATCATAGTCTAGGTTATTTGGAAGTTAGTGAGAGGATGGGGGCATTCTTTGACATTGAGCCTAGAGCCTTAGAGACAAAATCCCATATGTATCCGTTGTTTAAACTATTTAAGCCTAGTCTTTTCTTGATCGTAGATTAGGATGCCGACTACAAACCTTATATCATCCATCTTCCTTATCTTTGATCATCCGATTCGAGGACTTATAGGTTGGTATGTGTATTGGGTTTAGTCGGTAGCTTGAATTTAATTTGGTTTATATCTATTGGGATGTGGTAGTATAGCCATGTTAGAAGCCGAATCTTTGCCTAGAATGTGCTAAGTTTGTAAAGTTTGTGAATGTTATGTTCATGTAAAAAAAGAGAGAAAAAGGAAAAGTAATGAAAAAGAATGTGTATTTGAATAAGGCATGTGGTCTAGGCAATACATGTGCTTCGTGGTCTTAAGAAATTGGGATATTTGAGGAGTGTGCTTATTTATGTTATATATGTGAGGATGTTTAGATTAGACGAGTGATTAGTTACATTTGTGACATGTCCTCAGATTGGGTGGTTTAGCCACTATCCACATATTATACATCACCTTTACCTTAAGCTCCGTTACAACCCGATGAAAAGACCTCCTGATCATTAGCAACCATTGCGACTTTTAGATAACGTTGAGTAGGATGTAGGATCCTTTGAGTACATTGACATGTATGCGAGTGATAGGAAGTTGACCATACAGATTATATGAGTGAAACACTTGTCTATCCTCGTAAGGTCAATCTTCTAGTGTCTTTTATGTAAAGTTAACACTTGTTTAAATAATTGAGTGCTGAGGTGCCTACTAGTTCGATGTGCTTTGTGTTATGGATTGAAGAACTAACTTAGATTATGATTTGATTGTGATGCGAGTTGATGTTTTTCAGGGTAGTTAAGTGTTGATCTATTCATGCTATGTCTTTACCTTATTCTGTGTTTGTTTATTTGTATTTGATTTTGGTTTAGGTTGTCCGCATTTTGAGTTTTTGCTTGGGGACAAGCAAAGATTCAAGTGTGGGGGTGTGATGAATGTCAAAAATACTCATTATTCGTGTCCTTTTAGTAGATTCAAGTGTGGGGGTGTTATGTTTTAGTTGTCTTAGTGTTAGTTTTCGTTGATTGTGTGTTTATGTTAAGTTTATTATTTTTCATTAAGTTTGCTTGTTTTTAGGAGCATATTTCAGGAGAAGTGGAGGACGTTCAAGCGGACATGCGAAGGTATGGAGGAGAAGGAAGTCGCGATGCCAAGGAGTGCTTATCACAAGAAGCTGGCGCACGCCATCCCTCTTGGCGGATGCCAAGTAGCCATTCTTCAGATGACCATCTACTCAGATGATCAGATGAACTCGAAGCAGGAAATCGCGAAGATCTGGTGCACACCACTTGAAGCTGTGGCACGCCATACCAGACAGACAAAAGTCAAATAAAGTTGAGTGTTGGATAAACAAATGGCAAGACTTGACAAGGGTGGCTTAAAGCTTTCTGAAGGAAAGAGGGACAATGGCTGACTCTTTTTAGATATTTTTAGGTTAGATGTTTTAGTAGATAAGTTAGATTAGATATTTAGTTTACTATTCCATTAGTTACTTAGCATATATGCTAGTTTTGCTTTGTAAAGTAAAAGAGGACGAATTTGGACCAAAGAAGACATGAACTTTGGTCCAAAAACATATGTAAATATTAGTTTTTAGTAGAAGAACGTGGACTTGAAGAGAGGGAGCTTAGAGTTTTGATAAGTCTCCTTCCCTTTTACTCTTTATCTATGTTAATGCTTTGTGTTCATATAAATATGTATGAGTAGTTTGCTATGAGTTTTGTGCCTTAATAACTTGTATGTAGCCATGCTTTAGAGGGGTTAAAATGTGTAGGAACATGTTCTTATTAACGAACTTCATGCCATGCTTTGACTTGTTCGATCACCAAGTTATTGTACTTAGTCAAATCTTGAGACCGAAAGGAGACAGGTTTGATAGAAATGTTAGTTTGATGATCCATTGCTTTGATAGAAGAGAAAACTTCCTTAGCTACTGATTGTGCTTTGAGTAATATGCATAGTTAGTTCTTGATTGAGTTTAGTTGGTTATTGGGATCGAAAGAACATATCTAACCTTCTAAGTTTAGTTAAGGGTCAATTTAGATCTTTCTAGTGAGAGAGTGTAGATTGATTGTCTTTGAAACACTCGTACCATGTCACATGCTTTGTATACCCCTTAAATCACTTGGTTATATTGGTTTTTAAGGTACTTAGCTCACTTTTAGCTTTTTAGTTGTTAATAATCTATTTTGTTATATAAACTATCTAAGTGCTTGTTCTTATGCGCTTAATGCTTGATGTTTAAGACTTTAGATCACTTGAATTTAACTACAAACTTTATAATCTGATCCTAGTTAAGTAAGTAAACCCTAGAGTAAGCCTAACACCTCAATGTCCGTGGATCGACAATCCTACTTACTCTATTTGCAATTTGCTGCAACTCTGCTACTGAAGTACTGGCGCACGCCATCCTTGTTGGTGCATGCCAGGTGTGTTAGTCCGTTAGCTTTTTGTTCATGCCAGGTGCTTTGGCATATGCCTAAGCTTTGGGTTAGTCTAGGGGAGGTGCATGCCCCCATTTCTGGCGTACGCCAGAAAGATCTAACAAATGACCGATCATCCATTATCAAGCAGAATTCTGGTAGTACATTACCGAGAACAACGGAGATTTGCAAACAGTAGATTCCCCTCTTTATAATGAAGTTAAAAGGGGGCATTTTGGTCTAGTTACTTGAGAAATTTGAAAAGTTACAAGGGATTTAAAGAGTTGGGGAAATCATATGGTGACCCCAGTCACTCAAATTATTCTAAAGGTTACCATGTGGGCGGTATTGTTAGAGCTAGAATAAAAACACCCTTCCGAGAGTGTAATCAGATATTTTCCTCCTTTGAGTGACTACTTAATATATTTTTCCTTCCAAGGGTGATCAGTCTGAGTGGTACTTTTCCTTGGAGGAGTGATCAATCTAATATGTTGTCCTCCAAAGAATGACCCATGCGTATTTCTCCTTGGCTAAAAGGGGAGAGGAGTGACTTCCCAAAGTACTTTACCTATGGAGGGTGACTAAATTCATATTTTACCCATTAAAAAGAGGGCCACCACACATACTTTCCCTTGTCTATGGAAGAGATTGGTGACTTCTCAAAGCTCTTTGCCTATCAAGAGTGACTAAAATGAAGTTTAGCCTCTAGAGGGGGGCCTCTATGAGAATATTCCCTTGTCCAAGGAAAGGTTCAGTGACTTCTCAAAGCTCTTTACCTATCAAAAGTGACTAAAATGAAGTTTAGTCTCTAGAGGGGGCTTCCATGCGCATATTCCCTTGTCTAAGGAGGGGATTGGTGACTTCTCAAAGCACTTTGCCTATCAAGGGTAACCAAAGTAGCATTTTTCCCTCTAAAGGGGCACTAAATCGTGCATCCTTCCTTATATAAATTGGGAGATGGGTGACATCTTAAAGCACTTTACGTGCTAAGGGTGCTTAAATTGATATTTCACCGATCTCGGCCTCTTCCTAGGTAGGCGCAGCTTCTAGGTTCTCGGCGAGGAAAGGTGTGTGAAGCAAAGGGTGTCATGACCTTGCCTAGTGATACCTAGAAGCCTCAGAAAATAAAGGATGTTATGACGTTTGTCTAGTGACGCTTAAAGACTCCAAAAAGTAAAGGGTGTCATGACCTTTGCCTAGTGACACCTAGAGGCTTTAGAAAGTAAAGGGCGTCATGACATTTGCCCAGTGACACCTAGAAGCTTCAAAAGAAAGAGGGTGTCATGACCTTTGCCTTATTGCGTCAAGAGACTTTGAGAGGCTAAAGGTCTTCAGCTTATCACACTAAGAGGTTACGAAAGGCTAAGTCACATTCGCCTAAAGAAGAGTCAAGGACCCTGAGAGGTTCTCGGATGTTGATGAACCCTGTCAGGAGAGCATGCGCGATCGGTCTCCCTACAGAGAAGGCTATAAATTTGGACCCTAAACTAATCGAAGACTATAAATCCTGATAAATATTCTGCTCGGATAAGATAACACCATCAAGATAGGCATTGAAAGAGTTTGAATGCAAGTAGGAGACGAAGTATTACGCCTATATAGAGGACACATGAGGAAGCAAAATGCATCCAACATCAACCACATACAAATCAACTCAAGTGTTTCAAGCTCTGGTTTTAGTCTAGGCAGTAGTTTAGGTAGAAGTAGTCCGGCTCCGGCCATCCTTAGTTACTCATAGTTAAGCCATATTGGGACAACCCTCTAAAACTGTCACGAGATCGATCTTGACTCTTCACCCAACAAATACCTTATTTTCAAGAGACTAAACTAGAGCTATCAATTTTGCTCCTATCTTATGAACGTCTTGCAGATGCAAGAAGAAGCAGCTCGGCTTACTTGAATAAGGAATCTGTTTATTTTTAGAAAACTACATTAGGACATGCATGCGTTTATACATCCATGCATGCATACATACATACCATGCATACATTCATTCATTATTACGTATATACTCGCATACATTCATTCTTACATGCATACATTCATTTTTCATGTTGCTTACTTATATCTTCTAATTTTATTTCAGAAATCAGGTAAATTTAATTGGCTAATAATGTGTATTCATCATCATCTAGGATATTGATTGGAATTATTGCAATGTCCGAGAATAAGTATTTGCTAAGTCGGTGTTGCTTCACGGATGGCAGATCAAGAAGAGTTCAATTATAAAAACCATCTACTTGTGCTCAGGGTACAATGTTCATACCGTATAGTTTCCTTCTATATAGATTCCTTTACCTCGTAACTTATTTCAAAAGCACTTCCTTGCATTCTCATAACTTACAGTCTAGTTTCTTAGTGTGTACAACAATTGTCCTACACAGTATCGAATCATTTGGAGTTCGATGGGAGATTTTAGTCCTTCCACTCCTCTCAAGATAAATTATACGGAGATCAATGTCTTATCTGCATTATAGAATGAGAGTGTAAAGGTAATATCTTATTTTATTGTCTTATCTGTTATTTTACCTACTTTTCCGGCTCTCTTCTAAGAAATTCACAGTAAATTCCATTTTATCTTTCACTATCAAAAATAATGCGTCATATGAAAAGTTCTAGTCTTTTTTTGAGATAAACCAGCTAATATATTAATTATGCAAGTCAAAGTACAATAAGTCAGAAACCTCACGAGGAGGATACAAAACCCAGTTGTTCGGAAGAATACCAAGACGACATATCTGACTCAAACAATCAGCAACCCGATTGTTTGAACGAGAGGTGAATCTCAAAATACAATAAGGGAGAGACAAATGCTTAAGTCTAAGATCCTTAATAAGCAAATCTAAGTCCCAAAAAACACCAGGGGAAGGATCCAAAAGGAGGAGGGAAGCAAGTTTGCAATATGTCTATATGACAGTCTTCTTCTCCAAAAACCTGGTTCTGACTTCATCTAACGCCAAGCTGATGGCAAAGAGCTCAGCTTCAAGGGGAGAATTCGTCAGAACACGGGAGCTACCACCTCCAAAGATGAGGCCAAAAGAGTTCCGGGCAATAGTGACCATTCCATCCGGGGATTGACTCTCCAACCAAGACACATCACAATTGAACTTCCTTTCCTCCATTTCGGAAGCTGATCACAAAGTTTGATGAGCCAAAATAGGGACTTCCAAATCAGTGCCGGTTTCATTTGCCTGAGAGAAATTGAAACAGAGTTTAGAAGCAAGTTGGCTAGTCAACAATGGATCAGGATGCACACCATCAAAGAGAGAACAATTCCTTGCTTTCCAAAAATACCAGCACATATATATAGCAATAGGAATTAAATGTTTGGCAGAAGGAGAATGCGAAAGCTTAAAAATCTCAGCCAACCAATGACCAAAAGAAGGAAAAGAATGCTGGTGGAAGTTGTGGTTAAAGTGACGAGCGAACCAAGTAGCTCTAGCATGACTACAATCAAATAACATGTGACAAACAGATTCACTATCAACCGCACAAATGGAACAAAGAGGAGAGGGAAGGAGGAGTCTCCTGCTAAGGTTGTCCGCAACAGGAAGGCTGTTTACAGCAGCTTTCTAGATGAAACTCCTGATCTTGGGGTGGATTTTGAGCTTCATATTTGTTTCCAGACACTAGAGTCGATAGGAGGAGCGCTTAAGCTGGCGTTGAGTCTTGGTCTCTAGACTTATGAAGCTGTTTAAAAATATGGTACCCTTTACTAACCGAGTAAAAACTCGACGAGTTGAATTTTCAGAAGAGTTTATCGGGGGTATTGGGGTAACCAACATAAATTTTTGAAATGGCAGCTTTCTCCTCATCGGAGAAGAGAGGCTAGATAATATCTTAGTTCCAGCTGTGAGAATTAGGATTAATCAGCTCACTAACCAATTCAAGAGTGACATTGGTTGGTTTAGGGCTATTGATACGAAAGTTAGGCATAGCAGACAACCAAGGATCAGACCAGATGTTGGTAGAATGGCCGTCCATGGACAGGCATTCAGACCATGCCCGTCCTACTTGGTCATTGCCTGGTCTCTCCTCTTTCTCTCCCCTTTCTTTTTCTCTCTCGTCTTTTCCCTGTCTTACTCTCTCTCTTCCTTCCATTCCCTTTTCCCATAGCTCTTTATTAGAATCTATATACTCAACTCAAAATCTTAAGGGTTAATAGATTTTCAATATTTATAAATTGCTCAATATCCTACATGTTCTAACCGATGTGAAATATTTTTAATATGCCCCTTCAAATGATTCTGGCGATATGGGTTAAATGATACATTTTTCATAAATTAGAAGGGTTAAATATGAAATAGAAAAATAGAGAAACTGAATCGGTAATTTTTGCAAACAAGAGAGGGCTAAGGATAATTATCCCAATTTTTTTTGGATCTACAAATTTTAATTTGAATTGAAAAATAGTAAATAGCAAAATGTACTTTTTTTTTTACCAAGGATCGTCTTTAGTTTTCTCATCTATCTAGTAATTTTAACATTTTACCAATACTTAAAGAAATCAAGGAAGAAAGTATCATATGACCACTACAAACACTAACTAAATTATTCAGGGTCGAACTAAATTTGTCATCGATTTTTTTTCTAAAAACTCATTTCTCAATAATTTTCTCTCTACGTATCTCAAATTAATCATATCGAACCAAAACTTTAGTTTACATCGAAAATCAATTAACTGTAAGTTCAATTATCGTCACAATCACCAATCCCACCCAAAAATAGAAATAAACTATCTGCAAATTAGAAAAAATAACAATTAATTATCCCAACCTCCTAAGGGCACTATCCTCAATAATATTATTGTTATCGTAATTTTTCTTCTCCTTCTGCTACTCGCCGGTGGTTTTGTCCATATTATTATTATCCGGCGACGTTTTGATGCTTTTGCACGTTGAAGCGTGGAAAATACAAGTCACCTTAATCAATCAATCCTCACCATCTCGAAGTGGTTTAGATTGTGATTACCAGAATCAATAGACAAGAGAGAAGAAATTCCGCAACAGAATTAGACGAGAGATACACAACACAACATCAAACTTCATTCATAACTACCAAAGTGTTCTTACAACCAGTTATAAGGAAAGAGGTTACATCTACGTTATCCATTACAAGTAGTGGGTACACGTGGATAAGAAAGTTTACAACATTTAATTAAAATTACACATCACACTTAACTTAATTAAAACACGCAAAACCACAAAACATCTATTGAAATCACAGCTTCTCTTCTACGAGCTAGACCAACTTATCTTCTGCTGCAATTACGATTCCTTTCTCATCCTTCATCGCAATCGCTTGCTCAATCGCACTCAATTTACATTCTTCTTTGCCAATTGGAATTGCAATTGCCTTCCCTTTGTCGATTGAAGTCGCAATCCCCTTTCCTTTGTCAATTGCTATCGCGTTACTTCCTTCGATTGGATTCTCGATTGGAATTGGATTCTCGATTGGAATCTCGACATTCTCCACATAACACACGTGCGGAACTTAAACGACGGCGTGTAACTAATCTTGATATTACAATGAATCTATATCTAGCATGATATCACTGTGAATCCTTGACAATTTTTCAATAATATAACCCGATCAATCCACAACTAACACCTAATATTTGAATTTTTAATTAGTTCAACGTGATCGACTATAAACATCTTACTACCAGTAGTTTAACCGATTAAATCACAATCCAAATCCAACGAAAAAATATACAAAATAAAGCTATCTAATTAACATAAACAGACATAAAAACATGAATTAAAACAAATATCATTCACAAATAATTCATAACTAATCAACCACAAAATGTTATTAATCAAACTTTAACACTAAATATTTGACTAATCACAATTTTAACAAAATCAATTCAATCAAACCAACAAATTAATCAACATAATCAAACTACCAATTAAAAATTACTAATTAAGACTAATTACTAGTCAAACTACAATTAAACCTCAAAATTTCTCAAATCCGGAAATCCTAGATTATTAGAGGGAAAGGATAAAAAAATCAATACCTGTGATTGTTACCATATCTTTGAAACCTGAATTTTGGTACGACCTGAATTTTGTCCATTTTCTAGGTCAACTAGCGATACCGCCAACCAAACCATAGTTTTTTAACAAGCCCAAGTAATGATAAGCCTTCATTTTTTTTAATGTATGACATTTGTCAATGATGCGAGCTATTCCAGATTTGTTTTTCAAAAAGGTGGTCTTATTCACTCTTGTCTTGTGTCACAGACAACTTTTTTCCGTGTGAGTTATTTTCCATAATATTTTTTTAAAAAAAACTAGGGCGATAGAAACCAAAAACTCATTATTAGAGCAAGAGTTGGAGTACATTGTGAAAATTTTTGAAAAACAATAATTTGGTGCTCTTGTCATGTGTACGAATCAAAAAATAATAATGCGCCCTTTTGAGATTTATGAGGTGGCAAACTCTCAAAGACAATTTACTATGATTTAAAATATTTTTTTAATGTGATTCTTTAGGGTATATAGTCTGAAGTCTCCCATGTACTAGGGTCATGAAATTAATTGGATCCAATATGACTAAGATATATAGATATATTTATAAATTAAGTAATTTTTTAACTGAAAAATCAATTTAATAAATAAGATATAATTCAGATTAAACTAAAATTTTACACGGATAATTTTTAAAATACATTCGATTTCGGGAAAAAACATAAAATTTTAATTTATGAAAAAAGATTAATAAATAAAAAGTCACCGAAATTTTCCTCAAGAAAAAAAGTTGTGTCCTAGGTAGACACTAATTTGATAATTAAATTTTTTTGATACTATTTTTGTAAGATATAGTAAAAAATAGCACTTTTTTGAAAGAAAAAAAAAATCATTTCTTGTTCCCCTTCCATTTCGCCCTCTCCACCCATTTTAAATTATCGTTATCCCCTCTCCGAATCGATCGCACCCCAAACCAAAAATGCCGACGTATTATAGAACTCAAGTTCCTGTTGCGGCTCATGTTCTCCTCTTATGCTTCCACGTAAGCGAGATCACCTACGACCGTTCCAACCAAACAAGGCCATCAGATCGGATGGCGAGGTAGAGAGATCTACGGCTGGCCGATCATTAGCCCCCAAGCACTTCGTCTGCCGCTCCGACTCCTACGTCGGGCGACGAATACCTCGCTCTCCTCCTCTGACGTCCTCCTTCCCGACGACGAGTACTTCCTCCTTCCCCAGCAGTTTTTCGTCGACGACCTATTCCATGCCTGGGATTGAGGATAAACATATTCAAGTTTATTGTGGTACTAGAGTGTCAAATGTTCCTAGGATGTGTGGAGCAAAAACATTGAGGGCAAAAAGTGATAAGTGTTTTGATAATCTAATTAAAATCTATCGGTGCCATTTTAAAGCACCAGCGATGGAAAATAAGGCATTTATAGTCAACATCCTAATGGCTGGATTTTGGGATGTCTCGTATATAACTACTGTGGCTGGTTAGAAGCTGTGACAGATAGATACAATTAATCTTAGTTAACCAAATATTATTCTGACTGAACATATTCCTGGGTAGACAACGTTAGTATTTACTCACTTTTGTAATTTTGTCAAACACAATCTTAAAATATTAATATAACAAATCTAAAAGTACATAAATATATATTAATCAAACTCATTCAAATTAATTAATTAACTATAAAAAACTTAAAAATATAAGATTGTTGTGATACAAAAGTAATTTACATGTTTTGATCGTAAAATTAAGAGTTTTGGTTCTATATTAAATCGTATAAAATGAAAAAATAAGAATAAATTTTTGGATTGGGGCAAATCGGGTCATCGAGAAGCATCAATGTAGGAGGAGTATACAAGCAATGAGGGTACTCTAAATAGTATAATTATTAATTACTATAAATAGTTAATAGTAATTAATATGAGAAAACTGTCAATAGTAATAATGATTATATTTGGTATGTATAAACACTTACTCAAAATAGTAAAATTACTCAAATTATGTACGATTTCATTTACCAAAATTAAAGGCTAAATTTATTTAAATATAGATTTTTAGTAATATCTAAGTAATGCTTTAACAACAAGACTAGTTACCACTTATCCAAATTATATTATATCAATGTCTATTGAATTTATAATTGATTGTACATAGTTCACAGAAAATTGTCTTACAAGAATGATCTTTTGAAAATAGGCCACGTACGCTCTTTTAAAAAAGGTGAAGAAGGAAAAGATCGCTTGGTGTGCATGTTTTTTTTTTCTTCTTCATATTTTCACTCGGCCTAAACAAATTTCACATTGCCCAAAATAGTAACCTCTTCACCCGTTAACTTCCACAAGTTTCCACTTTGACGTCCGTTCGTCTTCTTCCACCAATTCTTGATAGAAAGTCACGACTCTAAACACAAAATTAATTACCCTCTCAAAATTATAGAAAGTCACGACCAAATTTTACATTGTCGCATTTTCTTTTATATTTATATACACACACACACACACTCATTTTGTGAACCGAAAACACACAGCCCTATTTCCACAGAAGCCAAACCACTGGCAATATTCTTTATATATTCTTTGTTAAGGTTTACATGGCGGCCAACCAGCAAACAAAAGGCAAAGGGAGGAAGGCGCCGAGGACCGAAATGAAGTTCATAGAGAACAAACAAGAAAGGCTCATTTCGTTTACGAAGCGCCGGTCCGGGATCTTCAAGAAGGCCAACGAGCTTGTCTCTACGTGCGGGGGTGAAGTTGGCGTTGTTGTGTACTCCCCCGCAGGTAGGGCCTTCTCCTTCAGCAATCCCACAATGGAGGCTGTTGCGAGCCGGTTTCTTGGTGTCCAACTTTCAGATAACGAACCAGAGAAGAAAGGTGAGAATGATCACCCTCTCTCCGAGGAACAACGAATGGAGAAGATCGATAAGATGAATAAGGTTCACATCAAGATGATGCGTCGCATTGAAGAGGAGAAGATGATAGAGAGGATGATGAAGCAACACCTCGAGGGATCAAGCAGCAACGAGGAGAGGCTATGGTGGGAGATCCCGATCAACGAATTTAATTATCACCAACTTACAGAAGTGAAGAACAGATTGGCAGAGATATCTGGTATTGTGATGAATAAGGTGGAACAGAAGAAGAAGGCCTAAGCATCTGGAAGTTGATAGATTTATAATATTCACCACCTTTATTCACCACACAGATACAATTTTTGCCGGATTTTATTTGTCGTAAAATTTTTTGTTGGAAATTTATCGTACTTTTGTAAACACAACCTGGGGATGACTTATTTTTAATAATTTAGTTAGTTTTATCACTTGACACTTTCCAGTCTTGGAGGTTAATTCTCATATTATATTGGCATGCCAGATCAATGTTTTTCACTTGTAGCCCAATAAATATAATAAGTTTTAAATGTGCTTAATCGTTTCAAAATTTTCTATAGTTACAATGTTCTCAATTCAACATTGAAACAAAATAATATGTGAATAGGAGAGTATTCGTTGGTTATCTAGTTTTAGATTATCCATTTAAGACAATTCTTATATCATACACAAAGTTCGTATAACATGTGGAACCACCGCCATTGCAGTAACCCAATGGATTCCACATGCTTTCAAAGTGTCTCAAGTTATAGGTAGTAAAATACTAATATGAAATTCAGTAATTAAGGATAATAAATATTTTCTCGACCACCAACCTGTTAACATGTTCTTCTCAACGACGCAATTGTTCTACTAGCTTTTTAAAATTGAAAATGTCCAAATCTTTTCACAAAAGATCTGCCGGTTTCAGGGGTGTCATTCTTCGAAGATCTGTTGGACCCTCCCTTTAATATCAGATGTAAAACAATGGAGCGTTGATAACAAATTTCTCAAGCGACCCCTCCTTTTTCGTCTACCTTACCTAACGGTATCGTCCCAACACGGCATTTACTGACGGAATTCTCAACACCGTATCGTCGTCCCTGAAAACGACATATGTACCGGAAGCCAGAGGCATCTTTCGAGATCATCATCAGCGGGAGCGCTAAGGAGATATACAAATACGTAAAAACTCAAAAATATCGTTCTACATCTTTTCAAATATATTAAATATTTGAAAAATGTTAAATCACTTTCTATTACAGCAGCTAAGCCCACTCTTTGTTATATCTTTGCCTATTTTTGTAATTTTTTTGTCCCAATGGAAACTTTGAAATGAGAAGTCTTTAGCAATTGACACTTAGTTTACGGTTTCACAAAAGGTAGGGAATGTTTAATTTGTTGATGAATTAATCATCGGCGAGATGCATTTCTCTTTGGCCATATTTTTGGTTGGTTGTCAGATATATATTCTGTCATGCTCGGATATGGAAAGTGTGGCTTATATCAAAATCGTATAAGTAAATTCTGAATATCTTCTCCAAATTTTTCTTATGTTGGACTATATTTCCCTTCATAGTTTAATTTTTTCATACACTCAAGCATAAATTAGGTGATCTCGAAAGCGTTTATTAGATAGCGAAAATCAAATGAAGATCGAACGTTAATAGTAAAGTATCTATGAAAATTTGTAGTTAAGTAAATTAAAAAAAATCTCAATGTTGCACAGAAATTACAAACCCTATACCGATTTTAGTCTAAAAAGATGAAGGTGCTTCTAACGTGGAAAAAATATACAGAGACTATTATAAAACAATTCCGCAAATGAATATTAAAACACCTTAAATAAGTTCCCATGAGAAATGTTTTTCAATTAAAACATGCTTTCCAACTATAAACAATAATATAATAATATTCCGAAATGTTAGATATGGTAAGAGTCCAAATCGAAGGTTAAGTCCACTTACCAAGCCAATCTTTTTCCCTTCGCTCAACTGATCACCCCCAAAAACGAGTGTTGTATTCAAAATGATTTTCCTGTTGACTCCATGATCCAAAATAAACGTGTAATACACCGTTAGAAAGGTATTTCAATGCTCAACAACTACCTTGATAATCAGAAAGTCTGAATCCGAAGAAAAAATCACTTACCGAGCTATTCTTCTTCACTTGTCTGCTTCTTCCTCTCTCCTCCAACTCTCTCTTCTTTTTTCTAAGTTTCGTTTTGTGGCTGACCAAATGAGCTTCCCACCTCTTCCAAATCCTTCTTATGTCTGTAAGGTAAGCAAGTGAGTGATCTCCAGCCCCTTTTAACCGACTTAGAAGACTTTAACTTAGGTAATTCTTTGATTGGTCAAAGTAACTTGATGATCCAATCACAGAGCAGCAACTTCCAGCCAATTTTACACCCATTTCCCTTCACTTTTGACCAAACTTGTAGTGAGGTTAAGTTGTAGGTCTATATTTCTAGTTTTCAAAATGTAGTCACTTGTGTCTTTTGGATTAAAATTGAAGAAGTTATGGTCATTTAAGTAGGCAAAGGTCAGTGCTGTTCGAAAATGACCAACTACATTTACGAAAATGAGAATTTCGTTGCGTCAACTTTGTCGAACTTGAACCAACACGCTAATGGGGACCCAAGGACACCTAAACATGTTTCCGAAACTCATCCCCTCACATAAATGACACAATGCACTAATGGTTGATCATTTGCGAGGTTATCACAATTCTCCCCCTTATGAAAATTCTTCCTCAAATTTAGCAAGGGCATGAAATACATACCTTGTCACTCGAACAAATGTGGATACTTCTCTTGCATATCTTTCTCTAATTCCCAAGTAGCTTATGCAGGAGAATGATGTTGCCATTCCACTTTCACGAATGGAAGGTCTTTTATCCTGAGGCTTCTCACTTGCCTGTCTACTATCCGCTGAGGTCGTTCCTCGTAGGTGAGATCGTCTTGAAAATCCACATTCAGCTGATCTAGCACATGTGAGGGATCGTGTAGATACTTCCGAAGCATTGAAACATGAAACACTGGATGTACGTTTTCGAATGTAGATGATAGTGCCAACCAGTAAGCCACGCGATCAACCCTTTCCAAAATCTCAAATGGTCCTACAAATCTTGGACTCGGCTTGCCTTTCTTGCCAAACCTCATGATGCCCTTCATCGGCGATACCTTGAGGAAAATATTCGAACCCACTTCAAACTCAATATCCTTTCTTCTTTTATCTGAATATGACTTCTATCTACTTTGAGCTATTCGTAGGTGTTCTCGAATCACTTTAACTTTATCAACGGTCTCTTGCATGAATTCAAGATCCAATTGTTGCTTCTCCCTAACATCATCCCAACATACTGAAGATCTGCACTTCCTACCATACAAAGCTTCATAAGGTGCCATCTGAATGCTAGACTGATAGCTGTTGTTGTAAGCAAACTCCATCAAAGGTAAATAAAGTTCCCAACTTCCACCAAAATCCATCACACAAGCTCGCATCATATCTTCCAATACTTGGATTGTCCGTTCTGATTGTCCATCTGTCTGAGGATGGAAAGCTGTGCTCAAATCTAGTCGAGTACCCATGGAGTCTTAGAACTTCTTACAAAAGCGAGATGTAAAATGTGTCCCCCGATCTGAAACTATCGAAATCAGAACTCCATGTAGTCGTATAATCTGATCAATAAATAGTTAGGCAAACTTCACTGCATCATATGTACTCTTGATGGACAAAAAGTGTGCAGACTTCGTCAATCTGTCAACAACGACCTAAATTGAATCAAACCCCTTTGGTGAAGTTGGAAGACCTACTAACAAATCCATGGTGATCTGCTCCCACTTCTATTCTGGAATGCTCAATGGCTGTAACAAACCGGAAGGTCTTTGGTGTTCGGCCTTCACTTGCTGACAAGTTAAACACTTCGCAACAAATTCACCAATATCCTTTTTCATGCCGTTCCACCAATAACATTTTGTCATGTCGTTGTACATCTTGGTTGAACCAGGGTGCATACTATAAATCGCCTTGTGCGCTTGACTAATAATATCTCTTCTCACGTCTCCTATATTAGGCACGACCAATCGAGTACCATAATGTAAGACACCATTAGCACTAAGGCTAAACTTTGGCAATTCACCTCTTTCAACTTTTCCAATCATCTCCCTTATCTCAGGGTCTTCTCATTGTAGTTCCACAATTCAACCACGTATCGTTGGTTGTAAATGAAGCTCAGCCAATATCACTGGTTCCTCTCTGTCTAAAACTGTAGTCAACTCCAACCCTTGCTCAATTGACTCATGTAGACTTGAAATCAGAGGCCTTCGCATTACTGACATATGTGCCAAACTACCCGTTGACTTTCTGCTCAAGGCATCTACGACCACATTAGCTTTGCCCGGATGATAGTTAATCGTGCAATCATAATCTTCCAGAAGCTACATCCATCTCCTTTGCCTCATATTTAAATCTCTCTGCTCAAAGATATACTTTAAACTCTTATGGTTAGTAAACACTTCAAATTTCTCACCATACATATAATGTCTCCATATCTTGAGCGCAAATACAACTGCTGCTATTTCCAAATCATGCACTGGGTAGTTATGCTCATGTTTCTTCAATTGTCTCGATGCATACGCTATCACATTCTTACTTTGCATCAGAACACACCCCAATCCAACTCTGGAAGCATCACAATACACAGAAAAGCTACCCGATGCTGATGGTAATGCCAACACTGGAGCATTGGTCAAGAGACGCTTCAACTCTTGAAAACTTTTCTCACAATCTTCTCCCCACACATACTTTGCATTCTTCTGAGTCAGTCGAGTGAGTGGAGCAGACAAAGCAAAAAACCCCTTCACAAACCTTCTGTAATAACCAGCCAACCCAAGAAAACTGCGTATCTCTGTGACACTAGTAGGCGTTGGCCAATTTACAACAGCTTCTATCTTTGCTGGATCAACTGACACTCCATCCTTGGACACCACATGTCCTAGGAATGCCACACTCTGCAACCAAAACTCGCACTTCGACAACTTAGCATATAACTCATTATCAAGCAATGTCTTCAAAACCAACCACAGGTGTTTCTTATGTTCTTCCTTGGTCTTCGAGTATATCAATATGTCATCGATAAACACAACTACTAACTGATCCAGGAATGGCTTAAATACCCGATTCATGAGATCCATAAAATATGTTGGTGCATTAGTGAGACCGAATGGCATGACTAAGAACTCATAATGCCCATATCTGGTTCTGAAAGCTGTCTTGGTTGCATCTTCCTTTCTAATTCTCAACTGATGGTACCCTGACCTTAAGTCAATCTTCAAAAACCACTTAGCGTCTCTCAACTAATCAAATAGATCATCAATACGTGGAAGAGGATACTGGTTACGAATAGTCACTTTATTCAGCTTGCGATAATCAATACACAACCTCAGACTACCTTTTTTCTTTCGAACAAACAACACTGGAGCACCCCACGGAGAAATACTAGGACGTATATATCCTTTGTCTAACAAATCTTGCAACTGCACCTTTAACTCTTTCAATTTAGCAGGCACCATCCAATATGGCGGTATCAAAATTGGTTGTGTCCCTGGCATCAACTCAATACAAAACTCTATCTCCCTCTCAGGTGGTAAACCTGGTAACTCATCTGGGAACACATCCGGAAAATCTCTCACAATAGGGATGTTCTCAACTATAATCTGATCAGAATTCGCATTCACTTCTTTAACCACAGCCAAATAACTCGCACAACCTCTTCTCAATAATCTCGAAGCCTTTAAACAAGATATGAGCCTCGGTGGAACCATCCCATAATCCCAAAATACAAATTCTTATTCACCCTCAGGCCTGAACCTCACAATCTTCTTAAAATAATCCACCGTAGCATGGTATGACGACAACCAATCCATACCCAAAATCACATCAAAATCATCCATGTCTAACACATGTAGATCAGCCAACATCTCGTGGCCATCTACGACTATCACACATGATTTATGAACTAAATGCACTTGAATGATATGACCAGAAGGGGTACACACCTCTGAAGGCTCCCCTAATGACACTAGTGGACTAGCAAAAAACTCAGCAAATTGGGGTGACAAGAATGAATGTGTCGACCCCGAATCAAACAAGACTCGAGCGTGTGACAATCCTATAGGATGTATACCTGAGACCACTAGGTTAGATGCCATAGCATCTTTCTTTGTCAAAACATATACTCGAGCTGGACCCCTAATATAATGCTCCATCGGCTCCTTGCCCCTCGCACTCGAGTTCTCTCCCTGATAACTCTGACTAGATAGACTCTGATCTTGCTCTCACAGTCTAACAGATAAACTCGTAAGCTATGCCTGTTGTCTCACCTTAGCCATGTGACAATCTTTAATCTGATGTCTCAACTTGCCACACACAAAACAAGCTCCCGTCTGTCTATAACATGGTCTCCCAGTGCTGCCTCCCATAACAGGCACACAAACTACCAGATTGGCCTCGACCACCAGATTGGCCTCGACCACTCTATAGACCACGAGGACCACTACCTCTCCAGAATCCTCCATATGATCCTCCACCTCTCGGAAAATTTGACTAAAAACTCGACCTCTGTTGTTGTTGCTATCCAAAACTCTGGTTCGAACTATAGTGCGGTGGCCGATCAAACCTCTGGACCTTAGCTTGCTTCTGCCTTGCAATTCTTTCATTATCTCTCATCTCCAAGGTCCTAGCATAATCCACTGCTACTGAATAGGACTAAAAACCACGTGGATACATCACCTTAAACATCGCATCATCCAGCCCTCGAATAAATCTCTTCACCTTCTTATCTTCATCAGGCACCAAGTGCTTTGCATAGCGAGACAGATGGCAAAACTTCTTATCATACTCTGTAATAGTCATCTCTGAAGTCTTCATCAGCCTCTCAAACTCAAAGGCACGAGCATCCCTTTGGCTCTCTGGTAGGAAATGATCCAACAAGGAGTCACTGAATTTTTTCCAAGTTCAGCCAACAGATTCCATCGTTTGAAACCATATCCCTGCCTCATCAGTCAACTTGAATGCGACGAGTTCCACCATCCTCTTGCTGTTGCAATTCAGAATTTTCCACCTCTTTTCCATTTCATCAATAAACATCTGAGGATCATCACGTACTCTAGAAAATATAGGTGGCTCCAACCTCAAAAACTCTACCAAGGAATCATCTCGAGGTGTCATAGCAGCCTTCTTATCCACCTGACTCTGCTGCGTGGCAATAAACTTCTCCATCGCCACCATCACCCTATCAACCGCATCACCACTCTGCTTTCTAAGCCCAGAAGAAGTACCAGCTGCTGGTTGACTTGTCTCAGTCAGCATGGCAGTATCAGAAGCAGTATGCTCAACGACAGGAGTAAGCTCTAGTGTAGCCTCATCTCTAGTCGCACCAGAACTCTCACCATGCTCCCTCGTGGTAGCATCTGTACCCTTACGTTTCAGAGGCATAACTTCCCTATAAGAGTAAGTCACACTTTAAGAAGACCACAAACAAGCTCAGACAAAGAAGGACAAGACACGATGAATCCTATGCTCCGTAGTATTCCTATTCAGACATCATATAAGACAATCAAGGTTTAGCTCTGATACCAACTCTGTCATGACCAAAACAGAGGTCGGTGATCGGCGCCAAACTCTAAAACATATCAACGACAAAATGCAGGCCTAGCAAGTCTCAAAATGATCTCATAACAATCACATCAAGCGAAAGCAAATTATAAACAGAATCATCTCACATGTCTTATCAACATACAAAATCAACCTGAATTATACAAACCAAATACAACCAAATCCAAAGATGCAATACATACTAATCAAAACCAACAAACATCTCCAAAGTTCTACTACTATGGAGTAACTATACAGAAGGAGATCAAAACATGATCCAGAGATCTCCAAAGTAGCCCTTGAACAAAGAAGTGGGGCCCGAACCACAAACTCCAAAAACTTGACGAACTAAGGTCTTTGGGAACCTAAAATAGATTTGTAAGGGGTAAGTGTCCGAAGGCACTTAGCAAGGGAATAGAACATAATATATAAGTTATGGTTGATATATGCATGCACCAAAACTCAACCATGCTCGACAGAACTCAAATCAAATGCATGATCATCAAACGCTATTACCAAACACAAATATCAATACGCACACACACGTAGACATAGAGATCTATGAATAGGTTTTATATTGCCTCTTCCTCTGACTGCTAGGGATATCCAAATGGCCAAATAGATCTCCGATCACAAATAACAGAAACTAATGTACAAATGTAAACTGGCCAAAGCTTACAAATGTGCACTAGTGATACCCCCAAAACTATGAGCTCATAGACTAACATCCCTAGTTAGTGCGGGAAAACGCATTCATTTCTCTCACACAGAAATACATATCATCCGAATAGATGACCCAACGATCCAGAATCATATCCATCTCACATGGACATGCCACACGTATCAAATCAGCTCGAGGCTGTTCACAAATGTCACATGTCTCACCACAATCACAAATATATCCAAATGTATCATGGACCAAACCATATACATGTGATGCACACAATCAAGATTTGAAACATACACATAACAAACACAACCAAAGTTATCATGTACTATCTGCTTACTCGGACAAACAGTGCTCAAAAGTGTAGATTTCCCCAAATCCGATTCGTCCTTCCATACGAAGCTCCTCAATGTCCAAATTCTATACCATATCATAAAATCATGTAACGAGGTTAGTCCTTGGTTTCCAACACCAAGTCACCTCCAACACTTCAAAACGAGCAACTTAGGTATATTCACAATTCGTCTTCGCAAATCATCCAACCGTAATCAAATAGGTCAAACCCTTTAACACTTGGTCTATACCCATCATTCCACACATATATAATCTGTATACAAGTCCACTTATGTCCAAAAAGGTACACAACACTTTGTTTTTGCCAATCGAAGACCAACGAAGCGTATAGCAAGTTTCATCGCAATTTCTCAATCGGAAACACATCAAGTACATCAAAACAACCTTAAGCATCACTTCAAACAAACTCCTCTTCATGTTCTCAAAACTTCAGACTCTTCAATCAACCTCAAAACCTCAAGAACTCAGCTTACCAAGCTTCACACTTCAAACTCGCACAAACCAGAACTCAACCAGACCAATCAAACTTCAACAGAGTGCATAGGATGTTTTCCTCAAAGAATTCAAGCAAACGATACATACTCAGAAATATTATGAAGTCCTCTACAATTGACTTCACAACACCCAAGTCCAAATCGAAGGTTAAGTCCACTTACCAAGCCAATATTTTTCCCGTCGCTGAACTGACCACCCCAGAAACGAGTGTTGTATTCAAAACGATTTTCCCGTTGACTCCGTGGTCCAAAACTAATTTTTAATACACTGTTAGAAAGGTATGTCAATGCTCTACAACTTCCTTGACAATCAGAAAGTCTGAATCCGAAGAAAAAATCACATACCGAGCTGTTTGTCTTCACGTGTCTGCTTCTTCCTCTCTCTTCCAACTCTCTCTTCTTTTTTCTAAGTTTCGTTTTGTGGCTGACCAAATGAGCTTCCCACCTCTTCCAAATCCTTCTTATGTCTGTAAGGTAAGCAGGTGAGTGACCTCCAACCCCTTTTAACCGACTTAGAAGACTTTAACTTAGGTAATTCTTTGATTGGTCAAAGTAACTTGATGGTCCAATCACAGAGCAACAACTTCCAGCCAATTTTTACACCCATTTCCCTTCATTTCTGACCAAACTTGTAGAGGTTAAGTTGTAGGTCTATGTTTCTAGTTTTCAAAATGTACTCACTTGTGTCTTTTGGATCAAAATTGAAGAAGTTATGTTCGTTTATGTAGGCAAAGGTCACTGCTATCCGAAATGACCAACTACATTTACAGAAATCAGAATTTCGTTGTGTCAACTTTGTCGAACTTGAACCAACACGCTAATGGGGACCCAAGGACACCTAAACATGCTTCTGAAACTCATCCCCTCACATAAATGACACAATGCACTAATGGTTGATCATTTGCGAGGTTATCACACTTTGCGACCTTGTTGATCTCGATAATGCCTACAAAGAAATATTTGCTATGTTATATTCCATGATTTAGGAGAAGAATGTAGGTGCTTCTAACTCATCAGCGCATCTCAACAGACTCAACTCCAACCCCTTACCCTTGGGTAACATTAGTGCTGATCATCTTGGCATCGCCCAAATGTTCGGTTCTTCATTTGAAGTTGGGAGTGGCAGTGGAGGTGGTGGTCCCTTGTTTAA
This sequence comes from Hypericum perforatum, assembly GCA_012979155.1. NCBI lineage: Eukaryota > Viridiplantae > Streptophyta > Magnoliopsida > Malpighiales > Hypericaceae > Hypericum > Hypericum perforatum. The sequence goes on along the minus strand of SOPF01028068.1, from coordinate 560,423 downwards.
AGCTGCTACCAAAAGTAGAGGTGGTGGTCCTTTGTTTGAAGCGACTGTTGGAGAATTGATTTTTACCAATGGAAGAGAGTGACCTAATTGAGTGGGATAAAATTGAGCTAATTTTAATTAGAAGTCATACCATTTGATTTTAGGTATTTTTCAAAATACTTGCAGGAAAAATTAATTCTCGGTGTGAATAAAAAATTGGCTTAACAATGTATGGTTATAAATTACGGAATTATAGATGTGTGAAAATGATTACAAGTTCCATGGCCTTATCTATTTTTGGTTGCCTTGGATTTGTAGGCTCAAAATCCGTCGGGCTTTCATTTGGACTTGCCCACGTTCTAGAAGTTTCTTCCACTTCTAGATGTCAATTGAATTTAAATTCATATGTAACAACCAATTTATGAGTTTTGTAACCTCCTATTTGATTGATAGGTTAATGGCCATATTAATTAGCTCATTCCAAATCATTAGTTAGCTCACACTATTGCTTGAAGCTCTCCGCTTCTCCCTATCTAGATAGCATATCAATTTGTGTCGGAGTTCTTAGGCTACCAAAAAGATCGAAAGGTATTCAAAGTGTAGTAGTAAGCGATCTCTCACTTTATGCTTTGGATAGTTAATAACTTCATACATGTCAAATCATATATTTGTTATATACATGTAACAATCTTAAACTATTATTATGTTTAACAATGTTGTGAAACGTTAGAAATATATAAAAATCCTTCATGTTTGACGACGTTAGAAAGTTATTTTGTCGTCGCTCTACGGTGCATGTTTTTTTTTTGTGTTCGTTATACTATTGTTATAGTTTCGTTGTTAACAATTGAATATAATAAACTTGGGTTTCCTGTTGCTGGGTTTCGATTTCTTAGGTTTCTGGACTGCTAATGTGTTTCTTTGAAAACAGACGAGATTTTGTAGTAGATCGTTTTTAACATATGCACCTACGGTTTAATTGTGTGTCGATTTAAAGCAATTTAAGACAATTTTTGAATAACAGATTTTATAATCAAGTCAACCGTTTCGTGTTTTTAGTATATGTCAATTAGTGTTCTAACGTAGCATAACGGAATGGCTTGCGAAGTTCGTACCTAAGACTGGAATGATAATCAACAATCACGAATTTCCGTAGGGTGATTGAGGTTTGCTTAAAATTAAGCAGCCAATCAGAGGCAAATTCAGATAATAAGCACACTAACTCTTGCTTCACACGTTTGCACTTTGCAAGTCATTTTTCTGGATTTAAATTCTTCGTTCTTTATTCATTAAAGTGGTCTGCTTATAAGATGTGGATTCTAAGGCAAAATTAAAGCCTTCACTGGCTGTTACAACCCGTCCTCTCCTCCTACTTAACTTCCATATAATGCTTGCCTTATTCGCCTCCCTATTACAAAGGAAATTTAAAGAAAGGTTTAAAGAAAATTATAATGTCATCATCCGCAACCATTTATTACAAACTGAAGCGTGCAATCAAAGTAAGGTGGCTGGCCAAAATTCTCATGCACTTCCCATGCATACGTAGCTTGCCAAGCAGCCCCCTTTGTACTTGACGTTCCTATGATGGCCTCCTCTTCTTGAGAAATGACTCATCTCAAGTTGCTAATCTTGAAGGCAAAGGTAGAGGGTTGTGGCAAGACGTCAGATCTGCCATGTTAAACATTTTGGAGACGCCAAATTCTTCTGGCAAATCGATCACGTAGGCATTGTCATTGACCCTTCGTAGTACCCTGAAAGGACCGAACTTCTTATGTTGCAACTTGCCTCCTAAGTTGGATGGCATTCTTTCTTTTCGGAAGAACACCATGACTTCTTGTCCTACTCGCAGCCACTCTTGCTTTTTCCTTAGCATAAGTCTTGGCCAACCTGTTCTTCACCACTTCTAAATCTTCTTGTGCATTCTCGGCAAATGTCACGGCTGTAGCATTGGCTCTTGGAGGCTTGTGAATGCTAGATAGATGCATCTACAAGATGGTTAGGAATTTTAGTATACACCAAAGAGAAAGGTGACTGGCCTGTGGAGCGATGGATAGCCCTGTTGTAAGCAAATTCCACAATTGGGATTGCGAGGTCCCATTAGTGCTTCTTCTCATGGCACAAACTTCTCACACAATTCCAAGGGTGCGATTTGTAGCTTCAGTCTGCCCATCAATTTGAGGGTGCATCGTGGAGCTGAATTGAAGTGTCGAATCAAATATCTTCCATAGGGTTTGCCAAAAGATTGCAAGGAACTTAGTGTCATGATCTGAAAATATAGTGCGAGGAACTCCATGCAAGCATACCACCTTCTTGAAGAACAGTCTTGCCACCCCGTGCGCATCTGTTATCTTGCAGCATGGAATAAAATGGGATGTCTTTGATAACTTTTCAACAACAACAAAGATTGAATCGAAACCACACGAGGTGTGAGGCAAACCAAGCACAAAGTCCATGTTGAGGTCTTCCTAAATTTGCTTCGAGATTGGGAGAGAGGTGTACATCGTATTTTGCACATGCCCCTTGGTTTCTTGGCATATACGGTAGTGCCTCACCATCCTCTCAACTTCCTTGCTTATCTGAGGCCAATAGAAATGTGAAACCAAGGTAATAAGAGTGTTGTCACGTTCCAATTATGCAGATAGCTCTCCTCCATACATCTCCCACACCAAATGCTCACGTAAAGAGGTTTTAAGCACACACAACTGTTTGCCTTTCATGAGATAACCCTCATGCAAGTAATAATTTTCAGCTCCCTTCCCGTCCTTGCACTTGTCCTAGATTGCACCATAATCTTCATCACCCTCAAATAACTTGCCAATGCATTCAAATGCGGTGATTTCTCCTTTTAGTTTCATGAGTAACAAGACTCTCCTACTTAGAGCATCAGCCACCAGGTTCATCTTACCACTCTTGTATGCAATCTTAAATGGGAAACACTAAAAAGTAGAGCATTGCATATGCATGGGAAACAAGCCTTGCCTGATCATTAAGGAACTTCAATGCTTAATGATCCATATATAGGACAAAGTCCTTGCCAACCAAATAGTGTTCCCATGTCTCAAGTGCTCGAAGCAAGACATAAAACTCCTTTTCATACATAGTCTACAATCTGTCTGTGCTAGCTAAGTTTCTTGCTGAAATAAGCAATCAGTCTCTTTTCTTACAAGAGAACTGCACCTATGCCCACTCCGGAGGCATCCACATCAAGCTTAAATAGCTTGCTAAAATCTGGAGGTGCTAATAAGAGTGCTGAGCTAAGATGTTCTTTCATAGTAATAATTGTTTTATCAGCCTCGTTGCTCCATTGAAATGGCTTGGCCTTCTTTAACAAAGCCGTGATGGGAGCAGCTATCATGCTAAATCTATGAATTAAATGACTATAAAAAGAAGCCAGACCAAGGAAGCTTCTTACTTGGCTTATATTTTTTGGCTGAGATCAAGCTCGGATTGCTTCAACTTTTGATTTGTCAACCTGAATCCTTTCCAATGACAAATCCAAGGAAAAGAAATTGTTCTTGTCAAAAGTTGCACTTTTTAAATTAGCAAAAAGCTCATTCTCACTTAGCAAGGCAAGAACCTCACACAAATGCATCACATGTTCCTCATTTGTCTTGCTATAAACTAGGATGTCATCAAAATAAACTACCACGATTTTATCTAGAAAGGGCTTCAAAACCTGATGCATAATAAGCATGAAAGTGCTTGGGGCATTCGTCAGGTCGAATGGCATTACTGATGAGTTTTGTAAACACTCATTATTTGTGTCATTTTCATAGGTTGTTCTTAGTGTTTTAGGTTAGTTAGGTCACGTTTTAGTTGTCTTAGTGTTAGTTTTCGTTCTTCGTGTGCTTTTGTTGTTTTTATCATTTTTCATTGTGTTTGCTTGTTTTTAGGAGCTATTTATGGTGTCTCAGAGGACGATCGAGCTAGACGCGCAGATGCATGGTTAAGAGGGAAGTTGCGAGGGTGAGAAATGTGGATCACGAAGACTTGGCACACGCCAATATCACCAACGCACGCCAACTAGCCGTTATTAGATGACCTTTCACTCAGACGACCAGATTTACTCGAAGTAGGCCAAATTTGAAGACTTGGCACACGCTAGGTGCTCATGGCGCATGCCAGAACAATCGGGCTGACAAAAAAAATAAAAGCTGAGTAGAGGACGAACAAATTCCAAAGAAGTCAAAGGTGGTTTAGGACTATGAGAAGACATAATGTGGATATGTCTGACTTCTTTTAGATATTTTAGGTTAGATATTTTAGCTAGGGTTAGTTAGTTAGTTATTTTGTTTACTATTTGATTAGTTAGTTAGTATATTAGCTAGTTTTAGTCATTGTGTTAAGTGTGCTTGTGTTGGCCAAGTGTGGCTGAGAGAGAGGCACGAAATGGACCAAACTTGAACTCTCTCTCTCTCTATTCTTGGACTTGGAAGGAAAGGAATGAAAGCTTAAAGCTTTTAGCTAAGTTTTCTCTTCTCTTGTTCTTTCTTTTGTACATAAAGCACCATTATGTTTAAATATATTATGTTTGAGTAGTTGTTGTAAGTTGAATGCTTTATTTGCCTTGTTAGCAGCCACTATTTAGAGAGTTAAAATGCTTAGGAACATATTCTTATCAAGGATCTTCATACCATGTTTAAACTTGCTTGATCAACTTATTGTTCTACTTAGTCAAATCTTGAGACTTGACAGAGATAGGTTTGATGGAAAGATTGGTTTTATGATCAGTGGCTTTGTGATGAGAGAAATCTCCACCTTGCTCTGATTGTGCTTTGAGTGATATGCATAGTTGGTCTATAGCCAAGTTTAGTTGGTTGGTGGGGTCGAAAGAACATATCCGACCCTCTAAGCTTGGTTATGGATCAATTTAGATCCTTCTAGCATTGAAGTGTAGATTTATTTCTTTTGGAACACTCGTACCATGTCACATGCTTAATAAACTCTCTGAATTACTTGGTTGCCTTGGCTTTTAAAGTATTTAGCTCACTTTTAGCTTTATTGTTCTTGCAAATTTGTTTATATGACCTTAAACCTTTTATGTTCTTGTTCTTTTGCTTTGTGTGTTTGATGTTTAGACTTTAGATCACCAATCTCAACACCAAAACTTCATAATCTAATCCTAGGTAAGTTAGTAAACTTTAGAGTATGCTCTACACCAATTCCCTGTGGATTGACAACCCTTATTTACTCATTGACTGCAATCTGTTACAAGTGTTCTGCTGCATTGGCGCACGCCAGGTTATTCGTTCGTGACCTTTTTGCTCGTGCCAAGTGCAATTGGCGCATGCCTAGCCTTGGGTTGGTTTGGGCTGGTGCATGCTAGTGATAGCTGGCACACACCAGGCCAACCCGAATGAGCGAACGACCAATCATTTAGGGTAGATTATTAGCAAAAGGGCTTTTTGTATGCTTTAACAGAAAAAGAAAAAAACTCACGTGTTTTAAGAAAAAGATATACAAAAGCAAAAAGGCCTCAACACACATGTTAAACATTTCAACAGAACAAACATACACGAAATTGGGAGTTAGACTTTGGATTTGGTTTACGAACTTGGGTTAGGATAATTTTTATTTTCTTTTGTAGTTTTATATTAGTTTAGTTAGTTAAGATGGATTCCTTTGGTCATTGGTACAAAGGAATGGAGAGTTCATTTTTAGAAGTTGAAATTGAGGATACACGTCCACGGGTGGAAGCAAATCAAAGAGAACTCAATCTCAATCAAGCTCAACTTTGGACTTGCGAGTAGTGTGGGTGGTTAGGATATAACAAAAATCAATGTGCAGAATATTGGTTCCCCACCCGCCATGATGTTCCCTCAAATCTTGAGAATTTTTCTCATTGCAATGAGGGGCATCATGACACTACTAGCACTCCAAATTGGAGTGGAAATCCTTATTCCTCATGGTTAGAAAATGAAGTACAACTCTTTAGGTCTAATCCCCCTGATGATAGATTAGACTCATTAGAAGCTAGGATGGAAAAGATGATGGAAAATGTTGAAGTTAGGCTCAACGAATTTGAGGAGTTGTCTGCTTTAACTCAAACCTTTGAGAGATTGCAAGCTCACTCAGATGAAATTTGCTTCAATACATATGCAAATGATGCCATCTCATTTAAACCATCTGAGCTAATCCATCATATATGGGAAGATAATGAAGTGCAAGTGGAGGATGGCAATATACAAATGGACTTTGAAGTTGAGGAACGGTCATACCTTTCTCAACTATCATACATCTATCCAATGCCATTCGTAGAAGCTATATCTAGTTTAGAGAATAAGGCCCATCTTTGGGATTATGAAATAGATGATTGTTACAAAGAAACCCCTACGAGCTTAGTTATTCATACCGATGCACTTCAAAATAGAGACTGAAAAGAATGAGGAAAAGGGGGAAGAGAAAGATGAGATAGGGTTTTTAAGGAGCACAAAAATGGAGGTTGACGAACCTATGACTAGTGCTAATTGCTTTGCGCATGACTTTAGCCCAACCAATGATTTGGCAAATATTGAACATTTTGAGCAAAATGAAGAAGCCATACCTTTGGATGAGTTTAGTGTCATCCGCCACAATATTCACCCTCGACTTCAAGATCCAAGAAGGTTTGCTAAACCTTTAATTTTGGATATGTTAAGTGGTAAAACACCCGACCATAATATTGAAGAACCACCAACTCTTGGTTGGGATTGGTTAGTTTTGGGTTAGGATAAAAGACCTCTCAATCTCGCGATAAACATTTGTGTTATTGACTCTTTGGTTGATTGGCATATATCTTCATTTCTACGATTGATGGGGGATAAAAAGTTACTCCTATATGATTGTTGTGCTTAACAATGTGTTTTGATGAGTACCTAAGAGTAAGTAGATAGAACACGAAGGTGACAGTAGCAAAAATAGCATTTACTCGCAAGATGTGTGTACCGTGCTACTATGTTGCAATCTTATTAGGCTTAATGCCGAAAAGGTTACACGGAGATGCAGTTCATCATGGTAAGCCATTTATGAGTTGTGTGAATTGCGAAAGTCATGGTCACACCTTTGACCCATGCGGATGGGGTGTCTGGTTTTTAAGCTTTCCAGGAACGCAGCGTAAATAAAAGCAAAAAAAAATTAGATTAGCATGTTTATATCTTATATTAGGAATATTAGTTAGTGTAATTTTATTTGAAGTATGTAGTTTTTGAGTAGTGTACAGATATGGTGCGCGCCAAAGTATATGGCGAACGCCATGTCTCTCGTGTCGAAGAAACCTGGCGCACGCCACTGAAGCTGGCGCATGCCAGAAATTGCAGAAAAGAGGAAATTGGCGCATGCCAGGTTTGGGCATAATCGATTATAAAGCTCTCGGGCAGACACCAACTCTCATAAAAACACAAAACCCACTCTCCTCTCCGCACAAAATAAAAATTTTTAGTTGCCCAACACTTCCTGCCCACTTAAGTACAATATCAAACATTCCAAATGTGTTATACGATGGTAGATGAAGGAAGATCTAGCTGGAATCCATGCCTTGATCGTGGGAAATGCCCTAGAATCCCTTCGCCTTCTCCTCAGGATTCTCTAACAGCTTTGCCACCTTAGGACATGCTAGACCGCTATGACACTCCCTTCGCAATCTTCAATAATTGGGAGAGAGAAAGGTATCAAAAGCTCCAACACTTAACCACTCTTAGTCATTTTGCATTAAACTGGAATGATATGAGGATGTTAGGTGTTGATAGAGATTTGCATCGAGCGATTAAGAAGTTAGGATGGGAATACTTTACGAAGAGGAGCGTAGAGGCTAGGCAAGAGCTAGCCTTAGAATTCTACTACACCTTGCAAGTAGCTAGGAATAGGAATTCATTCACCGCACGTATGTTCGAACGAGAGTTTAATGTGAATGAAGACCAGTTCAACAGGCTTTTTCGACTTAAGTCGGGAGCAGGAAACTTAGATTTCACACCTAAGAGTCTGGCACATAGGGCTTGGCAAGATATTACTGGCTATAAGCGATATGAGTCAGGGAAGGCGCCTAACGCACTGATTAGAGAACCATATTTAGGCATCCTCCATCAATTCATGACTCTTACCTTCAGTGGCCATTGGGAAGAGTCTAAGGTTTTCTGCTCACAGCTTTATGCCATTGACTGCATGCGCAACGATGTACACTTTAGCACATTTGCTATGGTGTTAGACTTCTTCGCACATTCTATTAGTGATAGGGAACCTAGGCATCTGTACTTAGGTCATATCATTTCTCGCATGGCACGTCACTTTTTCCCTAAGCAGTTTGCAGAGTTCCAAGGAACAGTTGTGGAGCCTGTGCCACTTGACATCGAGAAGCTTCACTTGAGCAAGTTGATCAAGTGGACAACAACTGAGGACGGAGAGGAAACGGCTGAGTACAAGCCGTGGGAGGAGAGGCAGGCAATTCAGCAGTGCTTCCAGGCACTACCACGAGTGCCGATGCAGAGAGAGGCACAGAGAGAGGAGGAGAGAGAGCATTAGGCCCCAGCTCATCAGGATGAAGTTGGGCCGAGTCATCGAGTGCCTGACCCGCATGTAGAGATGGTGTTTATATGTAACCAATTTACTGCCATACAGGTGTAGCTACAGAGTCACGGAGAGCAGCTTCATGGATACGGCATCCAGTTGCAGGACTATGCAGTTAGCAAAATGACTGAATAGGAGTGCTAGTACGACTATAATGCTTACATACGAGCTGAGGTTATAACGATTTGAGAGAACTAAAGGGCAGCTCGAGCCCAGTTAGCTGAGTTTCATGATGCTCAGCGGGCATACTACGCTGAGCAGAGAGCACATATGGCAAGCCAGTAGGAGCATATGGCGGAGCAGCACGCACACGCGGAGTACATGCGCCACTAGGCGGATACATACGTAGCAAACATGAGCTTCAGCCCACCATCACCACCTCCTAAGGAGGATTGCCCAGGGAGCTCCTACTTAGTTTTTCTTTTTCATTTTAGTTTTTTTTATTTTTGTTTATTTGTTTTAGTTATTTATTTATTTTTGTGTATTTTGACTCTGTTTTTGTATTGTGTGTTTGTAACTCATTTAATGATTGTGTTATGCTATTGTAAAGTGATCCTATTAGTCTTAAAGCCGTAAAGGTTGCTTAAAGGTAGTCTACATAACAAGTCATTAGCGTGTTACCTCCCATTGTATGTTTATGTGTGTTTGTGTGTTTTCGAGATTAGTTTTCCGTATCCTTGGTGATTTGGTACGGAAGTGTTCTGATTTAAGCTCTTCAAGGTTAAATCTCCTTGATGCTTCTTAACGTATTGAGTCATCAGGATTAAACTGTCTCAACCTTATTTTTATTATGTTTGTTTAGGTGTCTATTAGTATCTTAGACACCTTGAGGACAATGTGTCTTTCAAGTGTGGGGGGGGTTCCTTCTCGAAATCTTCCTTTTAGGTTGTTTAGTATATTAGTATGTTAGTACGTATTGTTTAGGTTTAGCCTTGTCGTGATTTTTTTAAAAATTTAATCCCTCTCAAAATCTTCAACTTGTGTTAGAATTTTATCGTTTTCTTGGTTAGGAATTTAATTCGAGCAAAAAGCCTAGGAATTGGTAGAAATCTCGCACTGGGTTATTTAGATTAGTGGTTTCACTATGTAGACTAGAGTAGAGAGTTGATGAGTGTACCTTGTGAGCATTTAAGCCGAGGGAAGAGACATCCGTCTTTATATTTTTCATGAGGTGCATACTAGTGTCAGTTGATCGAGGTATCCTGCTAGTACTTATTGCCGTCTAGGTTGCGTGGAAGTTAGTGAGACGACAGGGGCAATTTTTGATAGTCAAGCCTAGAGCTTTAGAGACAAAATCCCTACATTATCTGTTGTTTTCACCATTTGAGCCGAGCCTTTTCTTAATCGTAGATTAGGAAACCGATTACAAACCCTATATTATCCTTCCTCCTTACCTTTGATCATCCGATTCGAGGACGTTAGGTTTGTATGTGTATTGGGTTTAGTGGGTAGCTTTAGTTTATTTTTGGTGATATTCGTGGGATGTTTTAGTATGGCCATGTTAGAAGACGAGTCTTTGTTTAAAACGTGCTAAGTATGTATAGTTCGTGAATGTGAATGAGTATAAAAAAAGAAGAAAAAAAGAAAAAAAAGAAAAGAAAGAAAAGAAAAGAAAAAGAAAAGAAAGAAAAAGAAACAAAAAGGAATGTAAAGTTTAAATAAGGCATGTGTTTAGGCAAGACTTGTGCTTCTCGGTTTTAGTTTACACGGGTACTTGGGGAGTGTGCTTTTTAGAGTTTATTTTGGTGAGAAATGCCTTAGATTAGATGAGTGATTACTTACATTTGTGACATGTCCTTGGATTGGGTGGTTTAGCCACTATCCTTTCGTATTTTATCTCACCTTTACCTTAAACCCCATTACAACCCGATGAAAGACCCCCCAATTACTGATGACCATTGCGACTTTTAGATAACGTCGAGTAGGACGTAGGATGCTTTGAGTACACTGACTTATATGCGAGTGATAGGAAGTTGACTACATTGATTATATGAGTGAAACACTTCTTTATCCTCGTGAGTTCAACCTTCTAGTGTCTTTTACATAGAGTTAACACTTTATTAAACAATTGAGTGTTGAGATGCCTACTAGTTTGTTGTGCTTTTTGCCTTGGATTGATTAACTAACTTAGTTTACGATTTTATTTTGATACGAGTTGATGTTTTTGAGGGGAGTTAAGTATAGATCATTTCATGCCTTGTCTTTACCTTTTTATGTGTTTGTTTACTCTTTTGATTTTCGTTTAGGTTGTCCACATTTTGAGTTTTTGCTTGGGGACAAGCAAAGATTCAAGTGTGGGGGTGTGATGAGTGTCGTAAACACTCATTATTCGTGTCATTTTTGTAGGTTGTTCTTAGTGTTTTAGGTTAGTTTAGTCACGTTTTAGTTGTCTTAGTGTTAGTTTTCGTTTTTCATGTGCTTTTGTTGTTTTTATCATTTTTCATTGTGTTTGCTTGTTTTTAAGAGCTATTTATGGTGTCTCGGAGGATGATCGAGATAGACGTGCAAATGCATGGACAAGAGGGAAGCTGCGAGGGCGAGAAATGCATATCACGAAGACTTGGCGCACGCCAATATCACTGGCATACGCCAATATCACCGACACACGCCAGCTAGCTGTTATTGGACAACCTTTCACTCAAACGACCGGATTTACTCGAAGTAGGCCAAATCTGAAGACCTTGCGCACGCCAGGTGCACATGGCACTTGCTAGACCAGTCGGGCTGCACAAAAATAAAAGCTGAGTGGAGGACAAACAAATTCCAAAGAAGTCAAAGGCGGTTTAGGACTTTGAGAAGACATAATATGGATATGTCTGACTTCTTTTAGATATTTTAGGTTAGATATTTTAGCCAGGGTTAGTTAGTTAGATATTTTGTTTAATATTTGATTAGTTAGTTAGTATATTAGCTAGTTTTAGTCATTGTGTTAAGTGTGCCTGTGTTGGCCAAGTGTGGCTGAGAGAGAGGCACGAAATAGACCAAACTTGAACTCTCTCTCTCTGTTCTTGGACTTGGAAGGAAAGGAATGAAAGCTTGAAGCTTTTAGCTAAATTTTCTCTTCTCTTGTTCTTCCTTTTGTACATAAAGCACCATTATGTTTAAATATATTATGTTTCAGTAGTTGTTGTGAGTTGAATGCTTTATTTGCCATGTTAGCAGCCACTATTTAGAGAGTTAAAATGCTTAGGAACATGTTCTTATCATGGATCTTCATACCATGTTTAAACTTGCTTGATCAACTTGTTGTTCTACTTAGACAAATATTGAGACTTGACGGAGATAGGTTTGATGGAAAGATTGGTTTGATGATCAGTGGCTTTGTGATGAGAGAAATCTCCACCTTGCTCTGATTGTGCTTTGAGTGATATGCATAGTTGGTCTATAGCCAAGTTTAGTTGGTTGGTGGGGTCGAAAGAACATATCCGACCCTCTAAGCTTGGTTATGGATCAATTTAGATCCTTCTAGCGCGAAAGTGTAGATTGATTGCTTTTGGAACACTCGTACCATGTCACATGCTTAATAAACTCTCTGACTTACTTGGTTGCTTTGGCTTTTAAAGTATTTAGCTCACTTTTAGCTATATTATTCTTGCAAATTTTTTTATATAACCTTAAACCTTTTATGTTCTTGTTCTTTTGCTTTGTGTGTTTGATGTTTAGACTTTAGATCACCAATCTCAACACCAAAACTTCATAATCAAATCCTAGGTAAGTTAGTAAACTTTTGAGTAAGCTCTACACCAATTCCCTGTGGATCGACAACCCTTATTTACTCATTGACTGCAATCTGTTACAAGTGTTCTGCTGTATTGATGCACGCCAGTCTTGCTGGTGCATGCCAGGTTATTCGTTCGTGAGCTTTTTGCTCGCACCAAGTGCAGTTAGCGCATGCCAAGCCTCGGGTTGGTTTGGGCTTGCGCACGCTAGTGATAGTTGGCACACGCCAGGCCAACCTGAACAAGTGAACGACCAATCATTTAGCGTAGATTATTAGCAGAAGGGCTTTTCATATGCTTTAGCAAAAAATGAAAAAAACTTGCGTGTTTTAAGAAAAAGATATACAAAAGCAAAAAGGCCTCAACACACGTGTTAAACATTTCAACAGAATAGACGTAGTAGAAACCCAAGCGAACCAGTTACCGTCCACTCGATTAACTTTTCCTTGGTCTTAAAGGCCATCTTTCACTCATCGCCAAGCCTTATAAAAAATTGATGGTACCTATTATGATCCTCATTAAATTTGTCTTGGTTGTGACTGCTAGGACTGATTATTGGTAGTTTTTGCGTCGATCAGTTCTTGAACCGTATGGCTTAACTCGTTGACTTTAGGAGGATTAGGCATAACTTTGTTGTGTGAATGCCGATTTGGATGATTCTAAGTTGGATAAGTTCGTAACACGTTAATCTATGACTATTGTGTTTTGAGTTTTGTGATTTGAATCCTCTTTGAGTTACGAGCTAATATCGGTAGCTTTCACGAATGGTAGGCTTAGTTCGTCAACTTCTGGTAGAAAAATCATAACTTCCTCATACAAACTCTAAATCGAGTGATTCCAAAATGAGAAGATCTGTAAGATCTTGATCTACAATTTGGACCTATGCTGGAAAGAAAGGGTACGTTGGGTGGGTACAGGTCGTTACGCTAGAGGGGGGTTCAGGTTGTTTTCCCAGTGGATGCTGGAAAGCCAGCGTACGCTGGGCCACTTGAGTAATGTCATTTTATGGGACCTTTTTACCATTCCACTTGGTAAAACCTATATAAACCTATTTCCAAAAATAGAAAATCTCATCCATTTCATTCCACTCAAAATATCTAGCTTTGTAGGAGAGGAAAAGAGAGAAAAAGAAGAGAAGAGGAGAAAAGGAAGAAGATCTTGGATTTGGAGTTTGGTAAGTGAGATTTAGATTAAAGTTTATTGGAAATTAGTTTAGATCTTTTGATTACCTTTAAGTTGATGTTAAATTTGTTGATTTTGGAGAGCTTTTGGCTTGACCTAGGTGAAGAGCATGTTGGGTTTTTGAGGTTTGGATGATGATATGAAGGGTTATGATGATCTTAGATGATGATCTATGATTGAAATGTTGATTTGAGGTTTTTTATGTCTACTTTGAAAAACCTTAGGTTAAACCCTTATTTAAGAGTTTATAGGGATATTGGGGTTGGATTGATGATTGAGGAGGTTTAGTTGGAGTGTGATGGTTTAGGTTAATGAGTTATGCTTTGAGGTTTAGACTAGAGAACTATAGTGCTTGTTTGATTGATCGCCTTGAGGAGTCCGAGCACCGAGGGACGTGAAGCAACAAGTGAGGAACTTGTAGGAGCTTTTGCTCATTTTGGTGAAAGGTAGGGTGATATTATCCCTAACCTTTGTATTGGCTAACTTTGGTTGTTATCAATTTGTTACTATGTATTGATATGGTGATTATGTGGTTATATGATGGATTATGAATGTAAGACTTTGATTTGTGTGGGCTTGATGATTTTTGGTTTATGCATGGTTTTGACAAATATGAGTCTTGTGGATTATGAGGATTTAGTTTGGTAATTTATGAATTCGTGTATGATATATGTGGGTTTGAGATGATGGACGATGAGGTCTACTCATGACCAACTGAGGATGTTGGCACATGTGCACATGTTTTTGGGGATACATTGGATATGTTATGATTATGATATGGCCGGCGGAGTTTGAATATATAAAGAGCTATGAGATATGGTATCCTAGTGTTGTAAGAAGGAGTGACATAGTCTTGACCTATTCGAAGTCCATCAATGTTTTGGCGTTCGCAATGCCACTTTTGGTTTAGAACGTGTCTATGTGTATAAATATGAATTCGTCATTATTTAATTTGAATTCTTTGTGATGTGCTAGATGTTAATTTCGCACCAATTGTCTATGCATGATTTGAGTCAATGCATGTGATTGGTTAGTTAATTATAGGTTAGTTTTACCCCCCGCTAAGTATTTCCAAGTACTTACCCCTCCTCCACAGGTGACAAACTTTATTTCCGTTTGACATCCAAAGTGTTTGTCTATTCGAGAACCTGTCATCTTCTTCTCGGGGCTCGAAGTCTTCAGAAAGTACTATTTTGTGATCTTAGTAATTGCTCCATTGTACAATTAGTGGGACCTTGTGTATGAACTCTAGTATTTAGAATATGGATATTGTACGTATATATATACATTTATGTTTTACGCTTCTACAATGATTATGCTTCCACGATTATGATTTGTATAACGTATGTTCGAGGTTGGTTGGACCATGACTCTTCAGTTTAAAGAGCGTGATCCAATGCCGGTCAGCAACACAGATTTGGGTCATGACAGAGTTGGTATCAGAGCATGATTTTATGACTTTGACAAATCTAAGTATGAGTTAGAGTCATATGTTTATGTGTTATGTATAATGGAGCATAGGATTGTCACGTCTTTGTCTTTCTTCGTATGTCAATTCTTATGTGCTTGCTCTTAACTCCTACTTATAGGAGGATATGACTAGCATGCCTAGTGATTCTGAGTTGGTGAGAGGGAATGATGAAAGTCCCCAAGTGCAAGGGGAAGTAGTGGCATGTGAGAATGTGCTGCCAGTTGGAGTTCCAATTGGGGATGTCATTACAAGGGATGAGATTCTATTGCCTGTCATTAATATGCTTGTGCTGGTGCTAGAAGGGCAAGGTAGTAGCAATATGGATCAGGTGATGTTGGCGATAGAGAAGTTCATTGCCACGCAACAAGTTCAGATTGAGCAAAACGTGATGATGGCTGCTAGGGATGATTCTTGGGGAGAGTTCTTAAGGTTGAGGCTACCGATGTTTTCGGGTATGAAGGATGATCCTCAGGTCTTCATTGATGAGATGGAGAAGAGGAAGAGAGTCTTGAGATGTGATGGGGTGAGGATGGTAGAACTCACCTCATTTCAGTTAGTCGGAGATGCTGGTGTATGGTTCCATAGTGAAGGATCATATACGTGGGTGTGGGAAGAGTTTAGCAAGGCTTTGCTAGACCAGTTTTTGGCAAAGAGTTTGAAGGATGCACAAGCATTCGAATTTGAGCGGCTAGTGAAGACACCAGGGATGACAGTGGATCAGTATGATCAACAGTTCAACTATTTGTCGTGTTACGCGAAGTATTTAATCCCCGATGAGCAAAAGAAGGTTAAGAGGTTTGTTCATGGCATTGACAATACCATGTTCAAGGTCATAATGCCTCGTGGGTTTGAGACCTATACTGCGGCTGTGAATTATGCTCGGACTTTGGAGATACGAGACAGTGAACGTTAGGTAGCTCTGAGTCAGTCAAAGATTCAGAGGTCGGATGAACCATCTCAGAGGAGTGTGAACCAAGGGTTTAGGCCGCAAGAGAGATGGTCTGCTAGTTTGTTGGCATTGTCTAGGGACGAAGGACCAGTTGAGAGATTTGGAAGAAGAAGTGACTGTCGAGGGCAATGATCGAATCTGGGCCAGTCTTGTAACTTTTGGATGTGTCTGAGCTGCGAAAAGCACATCCGGGGGATGTGTGCTACAAGCGGACTAGAGCTTGCTTCAATTATGGCCAGGTAGGCCATCAAGTTCGAGACTGTCCTACACTTGGACAGCATAGAAAAGTGGCGAGCATGGTAACCTCGTATTCGGTACAATCGACTCCTCGTCCATAAATTTGGAGGGAAGCTGGTGCGAGAATTGAAGGAGTAAGGTCTGAAAGTAGAGGAAGCAGAATGCAACCTCGTGTTTACGCCCTGATAAGGAGAGATGCGGAGGCTAGCAACAATGTGGTTGTAGGTACCCTTTATGTCGGCTCATCTAATGCGTGTATTCTCTTTGACTTGGGATCTACACATTCTTTTGTGTCGTCCTGATATGTGTAATTTTTAGATATGTTGCCTACGTGCTTAGATGAATTTATGATAGTTGCAATGCCTTCGAGCAGTTTTGTGAATATTTATGAGGTGGTCAGATCATATGTCATCTCAATCAGTGGACATGAGCTGTCGGCTGATTTGTACATATTAGATATGGATGATTTTGACTTGATAGTAGGTATGGATGCCTTTTATCACGCGGTAGTAGACTACTTTGAGAAGCGTGTCACTTTCCATCTATTAGAAGGGACGAAGTTTGAGTTTTAGGGTGAGCGGAAGGTGATGGTAGCTAAGTTAATTTCTTACTTGAAAGCTACTCGATATTTATAGAAGGGATGTGTAAGCTATCTAGCTTGGGTGAAGGAGATTGAGAAGGAAGTGTTGGCAGTAGATGATATTCCAATGGTTAGAGAATATCTGGATGTGTTTCCCGAGGACTTGCCGGGATTACCTCCAGTGAGGGAGATTGAGTTCTATATTGAATTAGAACCTGATACTGAACCGATTTCAATTCTGTCGTATCGTATGGCTCCAGTTGAGATGAAAGAGCTGAGAGAGTAGTTGTAAGACTTATTAGATAAAGGCTATGTCCGACCTAGTGTGTCTCCATGGGGAGCACCAATCCTATTTGTGAGGAAGAAGGACAAAAATTTGCGATGTGCATAGACTACCGAAAGTTGAATAAGATGACCATGTGAAACCGGTATCCACTTTCGAGGATAGATGATCTGTTTGATTAACTTCAGAGAGCTAAGTGGTTTTCAAAGATTGATTTGCGATCGGGGTACTACCAATTGCAAATAAGAGACTCAGATATTTCAAAGATAGCATTCAGGACTCGGTATGGATATTATAAGTTTTTAGTCTTACCATTTGGTTTGACGAATGCTCTGGCTGCATTCATGCATATGATGAACCAGGCATTCAAGACTTTCTTGGATTAGTTTGTTGTCATTTTCACAGATGACATTCTGGTATACTCTACGAGTCAGGAGGAGCATGAGAAGCATCTCGGGCTAGTACTACAAAAGTTGCGAGAGAAGGAGCTATATCTGGCTACATAGTGTAGCCTTTCTAGGACACGTGGTGTCCAAAGATGAAGTTTCGGTGGATTACAAGAAGATTAAGGCTGTGATGAGTTGGGCTACTCCAACAAATGTGACTGAGATTCGTAGCTTCTTAGGTTTAACAGATTATTATAGATGGTTTGTCAAAGACTTCTCTACTTTGGCATCACCGCTAACCTGACTAACACAGAAGAATACAAAGTATGAATGGTCGGAGAAGTGCGAAGAAAGCTTCCGAGAGTTAAAATAGCAGTTGATGCATGCACCCATATTAGTCCTACCTTCGGGTTTGGGTGGGTATTCATTTTGTTGCAATGCATCAAGAGTTGGATTGGGATGTGTTCTGATGTAGCGCAAGAATGTGATCGCTTATGCTTCTTGATAGTTGAAGAAGCACAAAGAGAACTATCCGATGCATGATCTAGAATTGGCAACAGTTGTGTTCGCCTTAAAGATTTGGAGGCATTATCTCTACAGTGAGAAGTTTGAGATCTTCATGGATTATAAGAGCCTCAAGTACATCTTTGAGCAACGGGATTTGAATTTAAGGTAGAGAAGGTGGTTGGAGCTGTTTGGCTAAAATGCATATGATACCTGTCTTGCGAGGGCGAGTCGTGAGTTTGCAAAAAGAAGATCCGGAGGTGATCAAAATGATAAGAAAAGTTGAACTAGATGTGTTGCCTAAGTTTCAACTCGATGATGGTATGTTGTATTATTGACTCCGAGTAGTTGTTCCGGATGTTGGGGATTTGAGGAAGGAGTTATTGGCTCAAGCACACCAAGCTGTGTACAGTATGCATCCGGGATCTACGAAGATGTATCATGATTTGAGAGGCAACTACTGGTGGAAAGGCATGAAGCGAGATATTGCAGTATTCATCTCAAAGTGCTTGACCTGTTAGCAGGTGAAAGCAGAACATCAGAGACCTTCAAGATTATTGCAACCATTGGAGATTCCAATGTGGGAATGGGAGCAGATTACGATGGACTTATTAGTTAGACTTTCGACTACTTCTCGAGGATATGATAGTGTATGGGTCATTGTGGATCAATTAACTAAGTCAGCACATTTTTGGCCGATTAAGATTACCTATGATGCGAGAAGGTTCACTCAGATCTTTATCGATGAGATTGTTCGGTTGCATGGTACACCGATTTTGATCGTCTTCGATCGCGGAATACATTTCATATCGTAATTCTGGAGGAAATTTTAGGAGGCTATGGAAACTCAATTGGATTTGAGTACTGCTTTTCATCCTCAGACGGATGACCAATCTGAGCAGGTCATTCAAATTCTGGAGGATATGATGCGAACTTGCACCATCAATTTTGGAGGGAGTTGGGATCAGTATCTATCATTGATGGAGTTTGCGTACAACAATAGCTATCAGTCGAGCATTGAAATGGCTCTGTATGAAGCTCTGTACGGGAGAAAGTAAAGATCTCTGCTATGATTGAATAAAGTCGGTGATAAGCAACTTTTGGGCAACGAATTGGTGCAAGAGACTAATGAGAAGATTCAGTTGATCCGACAACATTTAGAGTCATCTCAAAGTCAGCAAAAGTCTTACGCAGATCAGAGGTGAAAAGACATTAAATTTGAACTGGGATGGTAAGTCTTTCTCAAGATGTCGCCCATAAAGGGGATGATGAGATTCGGAAGAAGAGGGAAGCTAAGTCCATGATATGTCAATCCGTTCGAGATTCTGGAAAGAGTCGGACTAGTTACATATCAGTCGGCTTTTCTGCTATCTTTGTCGTACGTCTATCCAGTTTTCCATGTCTCCATGCTTAGGCGTTATCTCCATGATTTGATGCACATGTTGGAATCGCAAGCGGTGGAGGTTAGTGAAGATTTGACATATCACGAGGATTCGGTTAGGATTTTTGATCGTGAGGTCAAGAAGCTTTGGAACTGGGAAATTCCGATGATCAAAATCGCGTGGGCTAATCACACTTTAGCCGAAGCGACTTGGGAGGTGGAGGAGGAGATGAAGACCAAGTTTCCTCACCTCTTCGAATGACAAGTAAGTCACTCTTTGTTATGCAAATTCAGGGACCGAATTTTATAGAGTAAATTACATCTGGCCCCCTGTAGTTTGGAGTATTTAACGCTGGCCCCCTATCATTCGTAATTTGGAACAATTGTACCATTTGGCCCCTGACGGCAGAATCGACAATTTCTTCGGCGAGGGTCCATAGGAAATGACAAATATACCCCTACCTAAAAAATAAAAAAAATCTCTTTTCTCTCCTCTTCCGCTTCCTCTTTCCTCTTCCTCCTCCTCCTTTTTCCTCCTCCGCCACCCTCCTCCTCCTCCTCTATCAGTCCATAATCTCGAAACCACATCCAATTTAACAACAAAAACTTTGAAAAAGAAAGACCAAACTTCGAAGTTGCCAAACAAGCTCCCCACCATCGCTCGAACCTCTATCTGAAAACAGATGTAAAACGACTCAGCGAGTCAACTAGAATGAGTCTAAAGCAAGGAGGGAGGAGGCTCCTACGGTTTGGGGAGATAGAGACGACGGAGATAGAGGGTTTGAGGAGGCTGGTGGAAGGGTGAGGAGGAGGGAGGAGGTCGTAGAACTCTTCGCAGTGCCGTTTCTGGAAAAAGAAAAAACATTATCCGTTTCAAATTTCAATCCCCAACCCTAATTTTCCATCTCGATCCCCGTTTTTAATTCATGAAAATGGAACCACCCATCCAAAATGATAGAGAGGAACTTATATAAATCAAATCCGACATTTCCTTCAATGACGCTCTCGACGACTTCCCACTTACGGACGCAGATGCTAGCGAGGACCAGTCGGGTCATTATATGTTATCCTCTACTGGCACATTCTGCCTTCAGGATCCCTCCCCAGAGGCTTCCTCCCCAGCCCACACTCTTCGGCCGAGGCCAATCTCCTGCCAGGTAGTTGCCAGTCCGAACAAATCCACCGCCGGGTCACAGGTCATTGGACCCGATGAACCTAAGCTGAGGTTTATGGAGAAAAGAGAGAAAACGAGTTGAAGGAGGAGGGGAATTTAGAGGATGGTAAACGAGTTGACTCGGTTGCTTTGATTATCGATAATGGGGAGGTTATGAGTGCACTTGGTGGTGAGTAATTGCATCGATTTTGTCCTGCCAAGCTCTTCTGATTGGCTTGATTTCGTAGCTTCGTTGGTTATTAAGCAATTGGGTTTTAGTTCAATTTGTTTTTAAAGTTTGTGAGAGAGTTTGGTTCTTTGCGAAAATGGAGTTTTGGGAAGGTCGATCCTTTATTACGAGATTATTGCTGAAGAAGATGAACCGTTGAGAGGAGGAAGAAATAATTTCTTTTTTTTAGGCAGGGGTATATTTTTCATTTTTTGTGGACTCTCGCCGGAGAAATACGCCGGTACCGATGTCAGGGGCCAAATGGTACAATTGTTTCAAACTTAGGGGGCTTTTTAATCGAATTGCAAATGACAGGAGGCCAGCGTTAAATACCCTAAACTACAGGAGGCTAGATGTAACGACCCTCATTAAATTTGTCTTGGTCGTGATTGCTAGGTCCGACCGTTGGTTGTTTTTGAGTCGATCGGTTCTCGAACTATGTGGCTTAACTCATCAACCTTTGGAGGATAGGCATACTTTGTTGTGTGAACTCTGATTTGGATGATTCCAAGTCAGGTAGGTTTATAACACATTAGTCTATGACTATGGTGCTTTGAGTTTTGTGATTTGAACCCTTCGTCTTTGAGTTACGATCTAATTTCGGTGGGTTCACGAATGGTAGGTTTAGTTCGTTGACTTTTGGTAGAAAAATCATAACTTCCTTATACGAACTCCAAATCAAGCGATTCTAAAACAAGAAGATCCGTAAGACCTTGGTCTAAGATTTTGACCCATGTACGCCGAAACGAAAGCAAATGCTTAGGGGGTACAGGTCGTTTTGCCTATGTATACTGGCTTCAAGTTGTTTTCCCAGCAGATGCTGGGAAGCCAGCGTACGCTGGGCCACCCGAGAAATATCATTTTTTTGGACCTTTTTACCCTCCCACTTAGTAAAACCTATATAAACTGCTTTCCAAAAATAGAAAGTCTCATCCATTTCATTCCACTCAAAATATCTTGCTTTGGAGGAGAGGAAAATGGAGAAAAAGAAGAGAAGAGGAGAAAAGGAAGAAGATCTTGGATTTGGAGTTTGGTAAGTGAGATTTAGATTAAAGTTTATTGGAAATTAATTTAGATCTTTTGATTACCTTTAAGTTGATGTTAAGTTTGATGATTTAGGAGAACTTTTGGCTTGAGCTAGGTGAAGATCATGATGATTATATGAAGTGTTATGATAATCTTGGATGATGATCTATGATTGAAATGTTGATTTGAGGGTTTTTACGTCTATTTTGAAAAAACCTAGGTTAAACCCTTTTTTAAGAGTTTATAGGGATGTTGGGGCTGGATTGATGATTGAGGAGGTTTAGTTGGAGTTATGATGATTTAGGTTGATGAGTTATGCTTTGAGGTTTAGACTAGAGAACTATAGTGCTTATTTTAGAATTTTGGGTAGAAAACCAATATTAGGGGCTTTAGTGTAGATTTCCCACTTTCTTCGTATTTAGAGGATGTTTTTTATAAGAGAGTTGTCTCTATTGTTTAGTTGATCCCCTTGAGGAGTCCGAGCACCAAGGGACGTAAAGCTACGAGCGGGGAACTTTTAGGAGCTTTTGCTCATTTTGGTGAAAGGTAGGGTGATACTATCCCTAACCTTTGTGTTGGCTAACTTTGATTGTTATCAATTTGTTATTATGTATTGATATGGTGATTATGTGGTTATATAATGGATTATGAATGTGAGTTTTTGATTTGTGTGCGCTTGATAATTTTTGATTTATGCATGATTTTGACAAACATGAGGTCTACCTGTGACCAACCGAGGATGTTGGCACATGTGCATATATTTTTTGGGATACATTGGATATGTTATGATTATGATATGACTGGCAGAGTTTGAATATATAAAGAGCTATAAGATATGGTATTACAGTGTTGTAAGAGGGAGTGACACGATCTTGACCTATCCAAAGTTCATCTATGTTTTGGCGTTTGCGATGCCACTTTCGGGTGGGAAAGTGTCTATGTGTATGAATATGAATTCGTTATTATTTAATTTGAATTACTTGTGATGTGCTAGATGTTAATTTCGTACCAATTGTCTATGCATGATTTGAGTCAATGCATGTGATTGGTTAGTTAATTATAGGTTAGTTTTAATATCTGGTGCTAAGTACTTCCAAGTATTTACCCCCTCCTCCACAGGTGACGAACTTTGATTTCTGTTTGACATCCGAAGTGTTTGTCTGTTCAACTGGGAACCCGATGTCTTCTTCTCGGGTCTTGAAGTCTTTAGATGGTACTATTTTGTGATCTTAGTAATCGCTCCATTTTACAGTTAGTGGGACCTTATGTATCAACTCTAGTATTTAGAATATGGATATTGTAAGTATATGTACACATTTATGTTTTACATTCCGCGATTATGATTTGCATCATGTATGTTCGAGGCTGGTTAGACCATGGCTCTTCAGTTTAAAGAGCATGATCCAACACTGGTCAACGACCCAGATTTGGGTCATGACACACCTGCTCTTCAAGTCAATCTTTAAGAAAATCACATAACCATTCAGATTATCAAGCAAATCATCAAGTTGAGGAATAAGGAACCTGTAGCCAATAATGATCTTGTTGATGGCTCTACTATTGACACATATCCTCCAAGTGCCATCTTACTTTGGGACCAAGAAGGTAGGAACTCCACATGGACTTAGACTCTCATGGATGGAGCCTTGGTCTAGCTACTCTTGGACTTGTTCCTTGAGAATCTGATGCTCCTTTGGACTTATTTTGTAATGAGGAAGGTTCGGCAGCATAGCACCAGGGATAACATCAATGTAATGTTCAATATCATGCATTAGAGGCAGCCCCTGAGGTAGCTCTATAGGGAATACGTCAGAGAATTTGTGCAAGATTTCTTGCAGATGCTCGATCAAAATCTCTGAGTCTTGCTGGTGGTTAATATCAATCCAAGCACATGGCATTAATTTAACTCCTTCAAGACATGTTTCACCTCTTTGATCAAAGTCACAAGGGTCACCATTCATCGAGAATCACCCATTTTTTCTTTGATGAACTTCGGCTTCTGTGATAGGAGAATGAATTGCTTTTCATCCTTCTTCACTTCATACTTATTTTTCTCCCCTTTTACCACTGCTTTGTTATCAAATTCCTATGGTCTCCGAAGTAGGATGTTGCATGCATCATGCAGATCACATCGCACGTGACAACATCAAAGAATTGTCCAATTGAGATTGGAACTTGGTAGCACGCATTCACCTTGATACTTCCTCTCGATTGCACCCACCCTATCGAATACAGTGCAAGATGAGGCAGGGTCTTCAAGCCCAATTTTTCCATGGTGTGCGCACTCCTAGCTCCCTCCATCAATTATCATGTCGCAAATCTCCTTACCAATGTGACAATGAGTTCGAAAGAAGTTATGCCTCTGCGTAACATCTTTCTTTTCAATGGTCAAGGCCAACCTCCTCATCACTCTGTAGTGCTCTTTTTCTTGCTCTAAATCCTTTTGCAAGCCTTCCTTGCTTTCTTCAACAGGTGTGCAATAAAGTGCTCCTTCTTGCTCTCCCTTGTTCTCACAAAGTTGAGCAAATTTCCTATAAGGTCACTAGCTCAATTTGTGCCCAAATGCATTGCACTTGAACCATTTGATTCCTACATTTGCCTCAACTTCTTTTCCCTTCCTTTGTGAGGATTTATCAACGAACCTAGTCTTTGATGCGGTCTTGTCCTTGACTACTTGGAGTGCACTCTTTTCAGCTCCTCCCCTCGCATAATTTGATGGCTGACTTAGCCCCAAGAATCGAGTTGCACCCAATTTCTTCTTCTTCAATGTGGCTCCTATTTTCTGTGCCTTGTGACATGCATTCTAAAAATACATAAGGTATCATACTCTATCTTACTTTTCACCTTACAATTTATGCCGTCAATATAGCTAGCTATTTGTTGATCCTCATTCTTGTCCACATCATTTCTTGTGGCCAGATGCATGAATTCAGCCATTACTCATCTACGCACAAAATTCATTGCGAGCACAATAGAAATTGAAGATAGAGGGATTGATGATAATCCACTGGAAGGAATCGTGCACGAAGCGCTTGCTCCGTTGAAGGCCAATCATGTATAGAAGGTTCTCCACTCCTTCTCATTTTATGCTCCTTCCTCTACCACACAGTAGTCCCGAACTCTAACTTGAAAGCCACATAATTGACTTTTTATTCTTTAGTTAGATCCATACAATTGAAATACTTCTCAAAAGAATCCAGCCAATTCCAGAAAGGTTCTATGTCAACATCACTATAGAACTTTTTGATGTTCATCTTGAATGGTCAATCTCAAGTCGAGCAAAATCTCTGCCCCAATCTTCTAGCTCATCGTCCTCCACCACCATGTCTTTGCCCCCTAACACCATGTCCTCCTCCTCTTCTAAATCCAAGTGCATCATCCAGCTCATCATCCTCCACTCCCAACGGATTGTCATGCATCTCCACTGGGGGTTGCTGCACTGTGGGTTGGACGTTCATGTTTCTCAACTAAGCCAGAACATCTTGCATAAAAGTCTCCAAGTCACCAAGTCGTTTGTTGGTATCTGGATCGGCCATAGAGCTCAGCTTTTAGTGGATTTTGATGATTAATAGAGGTAAGGATCAGGGGATCACGTAACCTTGTTGATCGGCTCTTGGATGGGCTTAAAGGACGAATTTTAGGAATAAGGAAACATTCATTCTCAATTTGGAAATTGAGTGGATCTCACGAGGTTTTGATACCACCTAACGTAGCACAATGGAATGGTTTGCGAAGTTAGTACGTAAGATTGGAATGATAATCAACAATCGGGTGATTGAGGTTTGCTTAAAATTAAGCAACCAATCGGAGGCAAATTTGGATAACAAGCACACTAACTCGTGCTTCACACGTTTGGACTTTGCAAGTCATTTTTCTGGACTCAAATTCTTCTTTTGTTTATTCATTAAAGTGGTCCGCTTATAACATGCGGATTCTAAGGGAAAATTAAATCCTTCGCTGGCTATTACAACCCGTCCTCTCCTTCTACTTAACTTCCATCTAATGCTTGCCTTATTCGCCTCCCTATTACAACTGAAATTTAAAGAAAGGTTTAAAGAAAATGATAATGTCATAATCCGCAACCATTTATTACAAACTAAAGCGTGCTATTAAAGTAAGGTGGCTGGCCGAAATTCCCATGCACTTCCCATGCACTTCCCATGCATACGTAACTTGCACAAGCAGCCTCCTTTGAACTTGACGTTCCTACGACATGTTCTAATTTATTTTAGTCATAACTTTACTGTGATTTTAAACGTGGATATAAATACATTTTTGTGAGGGTACTATGTTAATAGTCTTAATCGGTCGGATTTAGTTATATCTATTCTCCACCTATTTTGATCATAGAATTAATAATTCTTTTGGTACTTTAAGTACCACTGTTGAGAAATAAGAAACACAATCTTATTCTTTCTCCCGTTACTCGGAAATTGATTAAAGTTTTTAATTTGGTTGCTTATTTCTAACGCCTCATAGAAATAATTACTAGAGGTTAATATATATTTGCGGAGATAGTCAATGCATTGGATGCTTACCGAAAGCTTATATTGGTGATTATAAATGGCTAAAAACAACAACTCCGGTGAGGTGAACCTAACCAATGCTAACGTGAACGAAGAGGTTCCCGTGTAGATGGCTAGCAGCACTGAGACCGTGATGTCGGGTATTAGAAACCCAATGCCACTCGCGTATTCTCAACTTGAGAAACTGGAGAAGTTCGAGCGATAACTTCAAGAGATGACAACAAAAGATCTATTCTAATTGACCGTTTTAAGCTTGAACCGGTTTCTCAAGGAGAAGAAACCAAATGAGGATGTGAGTAATCCTCAACAAACCGAGAACCATAGTACATGGATGTACGGGGATTGCCTATGTCGCAACTATATATTAAGCTCCCTCAGTGATGAACTTTATAGTGTGCACTAAACTAAAGAAACTTCAATGGATATTTGGGACTTGTTATATCATAAATATAAAGTTAATGATGCCAGTGCAAAGAAATTTATGGCCGTGCACTTCCACGACTATCGAATGGTTGATGGAAGGAGCGTTATGGATCAATGCAAAGAATTGCAATTGATCTTCCATGAGCACTCTCAAGAGGAGATGGCTATCAATAATGCCCTCCAAGTAGCAATAGTGATTGAGAAATTACCACCGTTGTGGAAGGATTTCAAGATGTACCTCAAGCATCAAGCAAGATAGCCAAAAGGTTGACAAGAAACCAAGTGGTATGGTTGCTAAGGCCAATGTGGTTGAGCTTGAATGGAGCTCCAGAGGGAATAAGTGTAAACGCTCAAATGATAGCAAGGGAGATGCTGCAAACAAGAGCTTCATCGATGCTTGCTTTGTGTGCAACAAAGTTGGTCATCGAGTCAAAGCTTGCCACAAATATCCCACCATCAAGGGCAAAAAGGCGGCAAGCCAAGCCAAGGCGAAGAAGAAGCCCACTCGAGCAAATATGGCATAGGCTAGCTTGAGTTTGGACCTCGAAGAAATGCACCTCACGGCCATTGTGTTCGAGGTAAATATCGTAGAGGGAACTCAAAGGAAGATGAAGCCAGATGGTACTATAGACAAGTACAAGGCTAGACTTATAGTTAAAGGCTACATTCGAATGGAGTGTGTCAATTATTTTCACACTTATGCTCCTATCTCTAAGAAGACCTCTATAAGGTTAACTATAGCCTTAGCAGCATTGTTTGACCTAGAGATCCATCAAATGGATGTGAAGACAGCATTCCTAAACAGAAATTTAGAAAAATATACTGCAACCATATTAGCCTTGCAAGAATGATAGTTGATTATGCAATCATAGTCCTTCAGAAGTTCCATCCATCTCCTTTGCCTCATATTTAAATCCCGCTGCTCAAAAATATACTTCAAGCTCTTATGATCTGTAAACACTTCAAATTTCTCACCATAAAGGTAATGTCTTTATATCTTGAGCACAAACACGATAGCTGCCATTTCTAAATCATGTACTGGGTAGTTATGTTCATGTTTCTTCAATTTTCCAGATGCATACGCTATCATATTCTTGCCTTACATCAAAACACATCCTAATCCAACTCTATAAGCATCACAATACACAGAAAAGCTGCCCGATGCTGATGGTAATGCTAAAACTGGAGCATTGGTCAACAAACATTTTAGCTCTTGAAAACTCTTCTCACAGTCTTCTCCCTACACATATCTCATATTCTTCTGTGTCAGTCTAGTGAGTGGAGCAGCCAAAGTAGAAAACCCCTTGACAAACCTTCTGTAATATCCAGCCAACCCGAGAAAACTATGTATCTCAGTAACACTGGTAGGCATTGGCCAATTCACAATAGCTTCTATCTTTGCTGGATCAACTGACACTTTATCCTTGGACACAACATGTCCTAGGAATGCCACACTCTTCAACAAATATTCACACTTTGATGGCTTAGCATATAACTCATTGTCAAGCAAAGTCATCAAAACCAACCATAGATGTTTCTCATGTTCTTCCTTGGTCTGCGAGTAGATCAATATGTCATCGATAAACACCACCATAAACTGATCTAAAATGGCTTAAACACTTGATTCATTAGACCCATAAAGTAAGCTGGCGCATTAGTGAGACCGAATGGCATGATTAAGAATTTATAATGACCATATTTGGTTCTAAAGGCTGTCATGCTCACATCTTCCTTTCGGATTCTCAACTGATGATATCCTGATCATAAATCGATCTTAGAAAACCACTTAGCATCCTGTAGTTAATCAAACATATCATCAATACGCAGAAGAGGATACTAGTTGCAAATTGTTACCTTATTAAGTTTGCAGTAGTCAATACATAACCTCAAACTTCCATCCTTGTTCCAAACAAATAACACTAGAGCACCCCACAAGGAAACACTAGGATGTATATATCCCTTGTCCAACAAATCTTGTAACTGTACCTTTAACTCCTTTAATTCAGCAGGTGCCATCCGATATGGTGGTATCGAGATTAGCCCTATCCCTAGCAATAACTCAATGCAGAATTCAATCTCTCTCTCAGGTTTACCACCTGGAAACTCATCTGGAAATACATATGGAAAATCTTTCACAATAGGGATGTTGTCAACTGTTATCTGATCTGAATATGCATCCACTTCTTTAACAACAACCAAATAACTCACATAACCTCTTCTCAATAATCTTGAAGCCTTCAAACAAGAAATAAGCCTAGGTGGAACCATCCCATCACCCCGAAATACAAATTCTAGTTCACTCTCATGCCTGAACTTCACAATCTTCTTGAAACAGTCCACTATAGCATAATACGATGATAACCAATCTATACCTAAAATCACATCAAAATCATCCATGTCTAACATATGTAGATCAACCAATATCTCGTGGCCATCTATGACTATCACACATGATTTATGAACTAAATGCACATGAATGATATGACCAAAAGGGGTACAAACATCTAATGGCTCTCCCAATGACGAAAGTGGACTATCAAAGAACTCAGCAAATTGGGGTGACAAGAATAAATGTGTCGACCCTGAATCAAACAAGACTCGAGCATGTGACAATCCTATAGGAAGTATATCTGAGACCACTATGTTAGATGTCATAGCATCTTTCTTTGTCAAAGCATACACTCAAGTCAAACTACCACTATTATGCTCTATCAGCTCATTTCCTCTTGAACTCAGGTTCTTCCCCTAATAGCTCTGGTTAGAGGGACTCTGATCTTGCTCTCAAGGTCAAAAAGATAAACTCATAAGCTATGCCTGCTGTCTTGCTTTAGCCACGTAATAGTCTTTAATCTGATGTCCTAACTTGCCACACCTAAAACAAGCTCCCATTTGTCTATAACATGGTCTTTTAGGGTGCTGCTTCCCACAACTGGCACACAAATGATCAGATTGTCCTTGACCATCTGATTGGCCATGACCACTTGGTTGACCATAGCCTCTTCCGAATCCTCCATAAGATCCTCCACCTCTCAGGAAATTTGGCTAAAAGCTTAGCCTCTGTTGTTGCTGTTGTCCAAAACTCTGGTTCAAACTATACTATGGTGGTCGATCAAACCT
The DNA here is from genome assembly GCA_012979155.1 of Hypericum perforatum. Taxonomy (NCBI): domain Eukaryota; kingdom Viridiplantae; phylum Streptophyta; class Magnoliopsida; order Malpighiales; family Hypericaceae; genus Hypericum; species Hypericum perforatum. The sequence goes on along the minus strand of SOPF01028068.1, from coordinate 530,740 downwards.
CTGAACCTTGGCTTGCTTCTGCCTTGCAATTCATTCATTATCATGCATCTCCAAGGTCTTAGCACAATCCACTGTTGCTAAATAGGACTGAAAACCATGTGGATACATCACCTTGAACATCGCATCATCCAGCCTTAGAACAAATCTCTTCACCTTCTTCTCTTCATTGGACGGAGATCTATTCAGCCATTTGGATATCCCTGGAAGTCAAAGGAAGGTGCAATGCAAAACATATTCATAGCTTTTTGTGTGTGTGTATGTGTGTGTGTGTGTGTTTATATGGTGTTTGGTATTACATATAGTGTTTGGTGATCACGCATTTTGATTTTGAGTGAAGTCGAGCATGGTTGAGTTTTGGCGCATGCATATATCAACCAAAACTAATATATTATGTTCTATTCTCTTGCTAAGTGTTTTTGGACACTTACCCCTTACTATATATTTTAGGTTCTCACAGATCTTAGTTCGTTTCGAGTGTTCAAAGTCTATGGTACCAGCCCAGCTCTTTCTTTTTCAAGGGCTACTTTTTGAGATCTACGAATTGTCATGTTCCTTCATTCTATATAGTTTCTCCATAGAGTAAAACCTTTGAGATGTTTGTTGGTTTTGATTTGTTTTGTATTATGTCTTTAGTTTTTGGTTTATAAATTATCTGTGGCCTCTTTAATATGATGTAAGTAATTTTGGAGATGTTTTGTTGGCTAGTATGTAAAGTGTCTTCTGCTTGATTTTGTTCGTTATGAGATCGTTTTGAGGCTTGCTAGGCCTGCATTTTATCGTTGATATGTTGGTATTATAGTTAAACCTTGGGTGTCTTATATGATGTCTGATAGGAATGCTACGGAGCATAGGATATATCGTGTCTTTGTCCTCTGTTGGAAAACCTTTTTATTTTGCCTCTTAAGTGTTGAGTTGTTCTATTAGGGAGGATATGCCTGTGCCATATTGAATGTGACATATTGAAGCAAAAAAAAGAGATAAAAAAGAAGAAGATAAAAGAAGAAAAAAAGAAAAAAAAGAGAAAAAGAAGAAAGAAGAAAAAGAAAAAGAGAAAAAAGAGAAAAAAATAAAAGAAGAAAGAAAAGAAAGAAGAGAAAAAAAAGAAAAAAGAGAAAAAAAAGAAAGAAAAAAAAGATAAAAAGAGATGCTATAGCATCTAATAAAGTGGTTTTAGGTATACTCCTTATAGACTTGTCACATGCTCGAGTCTTGTTTGATTCGGGATCAGCATATTCATTCTTGTCACCCCAATTTGCTGAGTCCTTTGATAGCCCAATTTTGTCATCAGAAGATCCAGTAGGTTTTTATACCCCTTGAGATCATAATATTTATGTGTATTTAGTTCATAAATCATGTGTGATGGTTGTGGATGCCACGAGATGTTGGCTGACCTATATGTATTAGACATGGACAATTTTGATGTGATTTTGGGGATAGACTGGTTATCATCGTACCATGCTACTGTGGATTGTTTCAAGAAGATTGTGAGGTTCAAGCCTAAGGGTGAACTAAAATTTTGTTTTGGGATGATCAGATGAAGTTGGTGAGAAAGGATATTGAATTTGAAGTGGTTTCAAGTAAAGGTATCTTCGATAAAAGTTGTTATGAGATTTTAGAGCAGATTGGTCAAGTGTAAATCTGTTGCCAAAGGTGGAGTTTCGTGACGATCTTACCTACAATGAGCGGTCACTACAGATTTTGGATAGGTAAGTAAGAAACTGAGGACTAAGGATTTATCATTCTTAAGAGTATGAAGCTACATGGGAGTTAGAGGATGTTATGCAAGGAAGTTTTCTGTATTTGTTTAAGTAGCCAAGTAAGTTCTTCATCTGGTAAGTCAGTTACAAGTAAATTCGAGGACGAATTTTTATAAAGTGGGAGATTGTGATAACCTCGCAAGTGGTCGATTGATATTGCATTGTGCTATTTTACTGGAGGGAATGAGTTCTGGGAAGTGGATTTAGATATCCCTTAGTTTCCTTAACAAGTTGGTTCAAGCTCGACAAAGTTTACTCGAAGAATTTTCAAATTTCCTAAAGTGGGTTGATCAAATTCGGACAGATTGACCTTTGGTTTGATAAAAAGTCATAACTTCCTCAATTTTGCTCCAAATGATAAAAGTGAGTAGGATTCAGAAACTAGACACATAGACCTATAACATGGCTATCTAAAGTTTGGGAAGAAGTGGATGGAAATGGGTGAAACTATTGCTCGAGAAGTTGTTGGATGATTCAGCAGTATGACCTTTGAGTGATTAAATGGTCATAACTTCTTCAATAAGGCTTCAAATTGTGAAATTCTAACTGCTTTGGAAACTAGACACCATAAGGAACAAAAAGTTCAATTACCAATTTGGACAAAAGCCAAAGAAAAACTACCATCCTTGAGCTGCTTGCTTCTGGTCAAGGCTGATTGGACCCCAGAATGTTGTCATTTTGTTAGATTAGTTGAAGAGGTGGCTTTATTTTGATTGGATCTCACCCACCTCTTCATATATATCCCAGAGCTTCCCTGGAAGAGAAGAAAAGCTCAACACTTGGTCATAAAATGAAAAACTCAGAGAAAGAATAGAGAAGGTTGAGAAAGTGGAAAGAGGAAGAAATAAGTAGGTAGACAAAGAATCAAGCCGGAATCAACAGGAAAGTCATTTTTAATCTGCTCATCATCGAACAAGCACACAGATGAGGTTATTGAGGAAAACACGATTGGTAAGCATACTTAGACTTTGAATTGGAACCTAAAATTTTGGAAGATTTTAGAGGACTCTTTAAGATTTTTAACGGTGTATCTTATGCCCTGTTTGTATGAAGAAATCTTGGTCAAAATTTGGTTGAATTTTGGACTGTCTAGCTGTGTTCAGATTGAAGGAGTTGAGAAAAATGACTTGGTAAGTGTCTTTAGGCTCTAAATTTGAATTGGATGTTGTGAGATAGATGGTAGAGGACTTCCTGAACTTTCCGAATATGTATGATATGCCTATTTTGGTTAAAGAAAACGTGTTGTACACCTTGTTGAATGTTAAACTTGCTGTCTGAGTCTACAATTGAGCGAGTTGAAGAAATAAGGTTGGTATGTTGAACCTTGGGTTTTTTTGGTTGGAAAAAATAGAATATGGTGTACATTTTTGGGCATGAGTGACTTCTATACAGAGTGTGTGTAATATGGAATGTGTGGTAATGGAACCAAGTGTTTAAGGAATGAAGCTATTTGATTTCATTTGGATGATTTGCGATGACGGATTGCGAATGCGTTTCAGATGTCATTATGAAGTGTTTGAGGTGAACTAGTTTTGGAAACCAAGAGTTAACCTCATTATGTGGTTGTATATATTTGGACAGAATTTTCCAAGGTTTGAGGAGCTTGAAGTGGAAGAAGTATCTGACTTGAGAATCGGCACTTTTGAGCAGTGTTTATTGTGTAAGCAAATAGTACATGATAAATTTGGTTGTGTTTGTTATGTGTATGTTTTAGAGCTTGAAATGCATATGGTTTGGTCCATGATACATTTGGATATATTTTGATTGGTCTATGAGGCATGTGACATTTGTGAACAGCCGGTTAGAGTACTAGCTCGGGGCTGATTTCTTTCATCTGATGGTTATGATATTGGACTGTTGGGTCATCTGTCTGATAAGATATGTGTTTTTGTGAGATAAATGAATAGGATTTCCCTTACTAATTGGGGATGTTAGTCTATGAGCTCATAATTTTGGGGATATCACTAGTTTACATTTGTTTGCTATCACTAGCTTACATTTGTTTGCTAGCTTTGTTTGTTTGTGGATGGAGATCTATTTGGCCATTTGGATATCCTTGGCAGTCAGAGGAAGGGGCAATACAAAACTTATTCATAGCTCTATGTGTGTGTATTTATATGGTGTTTGGTATTATGTATAGCATTGGTGATCATGCATTTTGATTTTGAGTGAAGATGAGCATGGTTGAGTCTTGGTGCATACATATGTCAACCATAACTAATATATTATGTTCTATTCCCTTGCTAAGTATTTTCAGACACTTACCTCTTACAAATCTATTTCAGGTTTCCAAAGACCTTAGTTCGTTTGAGTGTCCAAAGTCGTGGTATAGGCCCAGCTCTTTATTCATTCAGGGCTACTTTTGAGGTCTCTAGATTGTGTTTTATCTTCTAACTATATAGTTGCTTCGTAGTAATAGTTCTTTGGAGATGTTTGTAATTTCTGGTTTGTAAATTAATTTAGTTTGGTTTTAGTATGGTGATAAGAGACCTTGATGGTTTTTGTTGATAATTTGTCTTCCGCTTGATTTGAATGTTGTAAGATGATTTGAGGCTTGCTAGGCCTGTATTGTGTTATGGAGATGTCATAGAGTCTAGCGTCAGTCACCGACCTCAGTTTGGGTAGTAGTCTAGTGTCGGTCACTGACCTCAGATCAGGTCGTGACAGAGTTGGTATCAGAGCTAAACCTTGATTGTTTTATATGATGTCTGATAGGAATGCTACAGAGCATAGGATCCATCATGTCTTTATCCTCTGTTGGATAACCTTTTTATTTGGCCTCTTAAATGTTGACTTGTTCTATTAGGGAGGATATGCCTATTACATATTGAATGTGACATATTGAAGTAAAAAAAAGAGAGAAAAAAAGAAGAAAAAAAAGGAAAAAAAAGAAAAGAAGAAAAAGAAAGATAAAAAAAAGATGATACAACATCTAATAGTGTGGTTTCTAGTATACTCCCTATAGGCTTGTCACATGCTCGAGTCTTGTTTGATTTAGGGTCGACGCATTCATTCTGTCACCCCAATTCGCTAAATCCTTTGATAGTCCACTTTTGTTATTGGGAGTTCCATTAGATGTTTGTACGCTTTTAGGTCATATCATTCATTTGCATTTAGTTCATAAGTCATGTGTGATAGTTGTGGATGGCCACGAGATAATGGCTGACCTACATGTGTTAGAGCTGGATGATTTTGATATGGTTTTGGGCATGGATTGATTATGGTGCTACCATGCTACAGTGAATTGTTTCAATAGGATTGTGTGGTTCAAGCGTGAGGGTGAGCCAGAATTTATGTTTCGGGGTGATGAAATGGAAGAAGGACTAAGGATTGCTCCAGTATTATTTGTACGGAAGAAGGATGGAAGTTTGAGATTATACCTTGACTATCGCAAGCTCAGTAAGGAAAGTGAGAAAACTAAGGATTGGGAGTTAGAGAATGGTATGCGAGAGAGGTATCCGCACCTGTTTGAATAACAAAGTAAGTTCTTTGTTTTTCAAGTCACTCATAAGTAAATTCGGGGACCGAATTTTTATAAGGGGGAAAGATTGTGATATTTGGAAAAAATGGTCGGTGGGAAGGCGTTGAATTGAAATGCTTATATTGGATGAGTGATTTGAAGTGTTCAAGGATGTGAATTGGTGTTATTGGAGTTCATTTCAACCACTACAATGCCTTAGTGGAATTTTTGCTTGAGAAGTTGTTGGCTTAATTCGGACAGACTGACCTTTGGTTAGTGAAAATTTCATAACTTCCTCAATATTGCTCCAAATTGTGTGATTGCACTTGATTCAAAAACTAGACACATAGACCTACAAATTAGCTATTACAAGTTTGGGCAGAGGTGGACGGAAATGTGTGAAACTATTGCTTGAAGAAGTTGTTGGATGATTCAGCCAGTTTGACCTTTGAGTGGTTAAATGGTCATAACTTCTTCAATAGGGCTTCAACTTGTGAAATTCCAACTGATTTGGAAACTAGACACCATACGAAACACCAATATCAACTACCAATTGGATAAAAATCAAAGAAAGATTTCCTTGGTCGAGCTGGTTGCTTCTGGACGAATCTAGTTGGACCCCAGATTTTGTCACCTTGTTATATTAAGATATATTAAGTTGTAAGAGGTGGCTTGAATGTGACTGAACCTCACAAACCTCTTCAAATATATCCCATAGCTTCCTTGGAAGAGAAGGAAAGCTCAACACTTGGTCATAAAACGAAACATTCAGAGAAAGAAGAGAGAAGGTTGAGAAAGTTGAAAGAGTAAGAAGCAGGCAGGTCAAAATATATGGGCTTGGTAAGTGACCTTCCGCCCCAATTCTGACTTTGTAGATGTCATTGAAGTTGTTGAGGAGACATAGACCTTTCTAACCGTGCATTATACTTGTTGTTTGGATCAAGGAGTTGACAAAAAATTGATTTTCAATAGAAGAATAGTTACTGAGGTGGTCAGTTGAACGAGAGGAAGAAGAAAGGCTTGGTAAGCTTACTTAAACTTTGAATTGGACCACGAAATTTGGACATATTATAGGGTACTTCATAATATTTCTGAAACCATATCATATGTTGGATTTGGTTGAAGGAATTGTTCTGAGCTCCTTGTGGAAGTTTGGACTTGCTGGCTTAGTATAGGAGTGAAGGAGTTCAAGGTTTAAGCTTGGTGAGTTGACTCTTGAGATTCTGACGTTAATTGTATGAGTCTGAGATTTTGCGATTATACAGAGGATTTAAGTTGAAGTGATTTATTGGCTGTGCTTGAAAAGTTTGGTGTATTTCTGACGATTCGGTAAGCTTCGTTGAGGTTGGGTTGATGAAAACAGATTGTTATGTGGTCTTGTGAGCATATGTAACTTGTATATGGGTTATGTAAATGTGAGAACTTGGTAAGGAACCAAGTGTTTAAAGAATTTTAGCTATTGGTTATGCTTGGATGATTTTGTGATAAATGATAGTGAGTAGACCTAAGTTGGTCGTTTTGAAGCGTTGGAGGTGAATTGGTTTTGGAAACCAAGAATTAACCTCACCATATGGTTGGGATTATTTGTACAGATTTTCTGAGGTTGAAGAAGCTTTGAGTGGAAGGAGTATTAGATTTGGGTTTTAGCGCTATTAAGCGGCTTTCGTCTGAGTAAGCGAATAGTACATAATGAATTTGGTTGTGTTTGTTATGTGTGTGTTTCAGAGCTTGATTATGTGCATCACATGCATATGGTTTGGTCCATGATATATTTGGATATATTTTTTTATTAGTCTATAAGGCATGTGACATTTGTGAACAGCCAGCTAGAGTGCTAGCTCATGGCTGATTTGTTTTGTTTGATGGTTATGATATTGGACCGTTAGGTCATCTATCTGATAAGATATGTGTTTTGTGAGAGAAATGAATAGGCTTTCCTGTACTAACCGGGGATGTTAGTCTATGAGCTCATAGTTTTAGGGATATCACTAGTTTACATTTGTACGCTAGTTTTGTTTGTTTGTGGACAGAGATCTGTTTGGCTATTTGGATATCCCTAGCAGCCAGAGGAAGGGGAAATACAAAACTTATTCATAGCTCTGTGTGGGTGTGTGTGTGTTTATATGGTGTTTGGTATTACGTATAGCATTTGATGATCATGCATTTTGATTTTGAGTGAAGTCGTGTATGGTTGAGTTTTGGCGCATGCATATATTAACCATAGTAACTAATATATTATGTTCTATTCCCTTGCTAAGTGTTTTCGGACACTTACCCCTTACTATATATTTCAGGTTCTCACAAATCTTAGTTTGTTTTGAGTGTTCAAAGTCTTTGGTACTAGCCCAGCTCTTTCTTTTTCGATGGCTACTTTCTGGATTGTCATGTTCCTTCATTCTATATAGTTGCTATGTAGTAGTAGAACCTTTAAGACATTTGTTTGTTTTGATTTGTTTTGTATTATGTCTTTTGTTTTTGGTTTGTAAATTATTTGTGGCCTGTTTAATATGATGTCAGTGATTTTGGAGATGTTTTGTTGGCTAGTATGTAAAGTGTCTTCCGCTTGATTTTATTCATTATAAGATCATTTTGAGGCTTGCTAGGCCTGCATGTTGTCATTGATATGTTGTAGAGTCTAGCACTGGTCACCGACCTTAGATCAGGTCATGATAACCTATTACGACCCGCACTAAGGTCGGTGATCAGCAATAGACCACACGACAAACATCACAAATGTGCAACCTAGCAAGCCTCAAAACTTCACACGCAATCCATAAAACTCACATTGAACCAAATGCAGCATATACAACATAAGTAAAGATGGTACACAAACCATCATCGTAAATCCGAACATAACATCTCCAAAGACAATCCAAAAGCGGAATTCAGGATCAACATCTCAAAACCACTATGGAGCATCTATACAATGTACAAGGAGACACAAGTCTAGAGACCTCAAAAGTGTAGCCCTCAAACAAAAGAGATGGGCTCGAATCACGGACTCCAGAACCAAACACAATCTATGGCACCTCGGAACCTGAGATAGATTTTGTAAGGGGGTAAGTGTCAGAAAACACTTAGTAAGATGATAGAACATAACATATTAGTTATGTTTGAGATATACGTGCCACAGAACTTAACCATGTTCGACATAACTGAACTTGAAATGCATGATGACCACATGATGCATAAATTACCAAAAATATAATTATAATCACATAGAACAACCAACACAAAGAGCGATGAACTCAAACACAAGTATCAACACACACACACACACAGAGTGATGAACAGGTTTTGAAAGGCCCATTCCTCTAACTGCCAAGGGATATCCAAATGGCCAAACATATCTCCGATCACACAAACACAAATCTAATGTACAAATACAAGCTAGCGATAGCTTATAATGTAAACTAGTGATATCCCCGACCTATGAGCTCATAGACTAACATCCCCCGTTAGTATGGAAAAGCCTGTTCATTTCTCTCACAAAACACATTTCGAATCAAACACATGACCCAACGGTCCAGAATCCATCTCACATGGATATATCAATCATATGAACTCAGCTTCGAGCTAGCAATCTAGCCGGCTGTTCACAAACATCACATCTATCACACACCGATCACATATTCTCAACGAATCACATATGCACAATCTCATATCATAATCAACAACATATGTATGAGACGCACATTAATCAAGATCAGAAACATGCATGTAACAAACACAACCAAACTTGTCATGGTATATCCGCTTACTCAACAAGATCCAACGATCACCGATTCCGAAACCGAAGCCTTCCACACTTAACCTTCAATTCGATTCTCCTTCACCTACACACCTTGTGAAAACTCTGTTCATAAACCCAAATCACCAAAACGAGGTTAACCTCAGCCTTTCCGAAATCAAAGCGCTGCCAATAATTCAAAATAACAGAACAACGGTACTTGCGCCATTCAACACTTCCATCCTCAACGACAACGCAAATAACTCAAACTCCGACCACAACCACTTCAAACCACACTTCACAAGACTTCATAAACATGTCTTCAATAACTCAGAATTTACACAGCAACTGAATCTTACAGACAAACCACTTACCAAGCTTATTCCTCAACTCTTGCCAACCTGAAAGCAGCCAACCAGTCTAAACTTCAACAAGACGCACAGCCCAATTCCTTCAACCAAAACATGCATAAGATACCATTCTGGAAACCTCAAGAAGTCTCTACAAATGGTTCCAAAACACCCAAGACAAATTTGGAGTCTAAGGACACTTACCAAGCCAATCTTCTTCACGTCACTCAGCTGTGTACCTTAATAGCGACAACTGGATTCAAAATAACTTTCCCGACGATTTCCTGATCCAAAATCCATAAATGAGGTACCAAAAGAAAGATGAGGAAGTCCTCTACAACCCTCTTCAGAGGTTCCAAGTCCAATTCGGAATGGAAATAGTTTACCGATTAGATCTTCACCGAGTTTCTTCACTTCTCTCTCCTTCAACCTTTCCACTTCTCTCTCTATTTTCCTTTAGATATTTCGTAAAGTGACCAAGGAGCTCAGATTTCTGGCCCTTAAAGGAACTCCCAGAGATAACTGCAAGTGAAGGCAAGTGTGGTCCAATTAAAAACAAGCCACCTCTTTAAAGGTCAAGCAAGAAGACAAACAACCTATGGTCCAATCACAGCAGACCAGAAGCAAGCAGCTGAAGAATGACAACCTTTCCTTGGTTTTCAAGCAATCTAACCTTGAGACTTTTTGTTCCTCAATATTTTTAGTTTCCAAATCAGTTGGAATTTCTCAATTCGGACTCTTGACGAGAAAGTTACGGCCATTTAACTACAAGCAGGTCAATCTGTCCGAACCAAGCAACAACTTCACAAATCCGAAAATGCACTAAGGCATTGTACTTGTCGAAACCAATCTCCGACGACATTCATTCACAAACTTGAATACTTTAAACCACATATCAAATGCAATTGATGCGAAGCGTCGCAAACTGACCAACTAATTTCCGAGTCTCACAATTCTCCCCTCCTTATAAAAATTCGGTCCCCGAATTTACTTACGACCACTTGAAATGTAAAGAACTTACTTGTCATTCAAATAGGTGCGGAAACTTTCCTCGCAATCATCCTCTAACTCCCAAGTAGCTTCCGACGGAGAATGATTCGGCCACAAGACTTTCACGAATGATAATTCCTTAGTCCGTAGCTTTCTCACTAGCCTATCCAAAATCTGTACTGGCTTTTCATCGTAGGTGAGATTGTCACGAAATTCCACACTTGGTTGATCCAAAACATGCGAAGAGTCATGTAGATATCTCCGGAGCATGGAGATATGGAATATCGGATGAATATGTGAGAATGCAAGTGGTAATGCCAACCGATAGGCCACTTGACCAACCCGCTCTAAGATCTCAAATGGTCCCACATATCTCGGACTCAACTTACCCTTTTTTCCAAATCTCATAACACCCTTCATCGGAAAGACCTTAAGAAAAACACTTGAACCCACTTCAAATTCAATGTCTTTTCTCCTCTTATCAGAATACGATTTTTGTCTACTCTGCGCTATCAAAAGTCTCTTTCGAATCACTTTGATCTTCTCGACCATGTCGTCCAAAAGTTCGAGATTCATATTCTGCTTCTCGCCAACATCGTCCCAATATATCGGCGATCTGTACTTACGGCCATACAACACCTCATACAGTGCCATCCGAATACTGCTCTGATAACTATTGTTGTACGAGAATTCCATCAATGGCAAGTAAACTTCCCAACTACCTCCAAAATCAATCACACACGATCGCATCATATCCTCGAGAATTTGTATCGTCCCTCTGACTGTCCATCTGTCTGCGGATGAAACAATGTGCTCAAATCCAAACAAGTACCCATGGCATCTTGAAATTTCTTCCAAAACCGAGACATGAAATGTGTTCCTCGATCGGAGACTATCAAGATTGGAACCCCATGCAATCGAACAATGTGATCAATAAACAATTGCGCAAACTTCGTAGCATCATACGTACTCTTGGTCGGTAGGAAATGCACTGACTTCGTCAATCTGTCACGTCAACCCAAACTAAATCGAATCCTCACGGTGAAGTCGGAAGACCCACTAATAAATCCATCGTAATTCGTTCCCACTTCCATTCCGGAATATCTAATGGTTGCAACAAACCCGATGGTCGCTGGTGTTCGGCATTGACTTATTGACACGTCAAACATCTAGTGACAAAATCTCCGATATCCCTCTTTATACCATTCCAGCAATACTGATTCTTGATATCGTGATACATCTTTGTGGAACCTGGATGTATATTATAAACTATCCCGTGTGCCTGAGCCATAACGTCCTTCCTTACATCTCCGATATCAGGTACGACCAACCGAGTATCATAGTACAAAATGCCATTTGAACTAAGATGGAATTTTAGCAATTTACCTTTCCCGACCTCTTCCATCATCTTCGTCAACTCAGGATCATCATGCTGAAGTTCTACAACCCGTCCATATAAAGTTGGTTGTAAATGTAACTCACCTAACGACATAGCCTTTCTTCCGTCAAGCTTCGTTGTCAACTCCAAACCTTGCTCGACCATCTCGTGAATGCACGAAATCAAAGGTCTTTGCATTACCGACATATGCGCCAAACTACCCACTGACTTCCGACTCAAAGCATCAGCCATAACGTTAGCTTTGCCTGGATGGTAATTGATAGTGCAATCGTAATCTTTCAAAAACTCCATCCATCTTCTCTGTCGCATATTCAGATCCCGCTGATCAAAAATATACTTCAAACTCTTGTGGTCCGTGAAAATATCGAACTTCTCACCATATAAGTAATGTCTCCAAATCTTTAGCGCCAAAACCGCGGCACCCATTTCCAAATCATGCAATGGGTAATTATGCTCATGCTTCTTTAATTGTCTCGAGGCATACGCAATCACATTCCTTTCCTGCATCAAAACACACCCCAAGCCAATCCTAAAAGCATCGCAATAAACCAAATACTTCCTGCTTGCTGACAGTAAAGCCAAAATCGGAGCATTAGTCAACAAATGCTTCAATTCCCAAAAACTTCTCTCGCAATCTTCCATCCACTCGTACTTCACATTTTTCTGCGTCAATCGCGTCAAAGGAATGGCCAAAGTAGAAAAGGCTTTTACGAACCTTCGATAATATCTAGCCAATCCGAGAAAACTTCGTACCTCCGTAACGTTGGTAGGAGTCGGCCAATTCACCACAGCCTCGATCTTCTTCAGATCAACTGACACTCCATCCTTCAAAATCACATGTCCCAAAAATGCCGCACTTTGCAACCAAAATTCACACTTAGAAAGTTTGGCATACAACTCATTATCCAACAACGTCTTCAAAACCAATCGTAGATGTCTCTCGTGTTCTTTCTCAGTCCACGAATAAACCAATATATCATCAATGAAGACCATCACAAACTGATCCAAGAATGGCTTAAACACCTGATTCATTAAACTCATAAAGAATGTAGGAGCGTTCGTAAGGCCAAATGGCATAACTAAGAATTCATAATGACCATACCGAGTTCTAAAAGCTGTCTTGGTCACATCTTCTTTTCGGATCCTCAACTGATGGTACCCTGACCTTAAGTCAATCTTCGAAAACCACTTTGCATCTCGCAACTGATCAAACATGTCATTGATACGAGGAAGAGGATACCAGTTGCAGATTGTTACCTTATTCAGTTGACGACAATCAATGCAGAGTCGCAAACTCCCATCCTTCTTCCGAACAAACAATACCGGAGCACCCCACGGTGAAACACTCGGCCAAATATACTCTTTATCCAACAAATCATGCAACTGAATCTTCAACTCTTTCAACTCGGCAGGTGCCATACGATACGGCAGTATCGAAATCGGCTTAGTCATGGCATTAACTCGATACAAAACTTAATCTCCCTCTCCAGAGGTAAACCTGGTAAATCATCCAGAAAAGCAGCTGAAAACTCTTCCACAATAGGAACACCATCAACGGTATCCTTTTTCACGTCAACTTCTCTAACGATAGCCAGATAACTAACGCAACCCTTCTGTAATATTCTAAAAGCCTTAAGACACGAAATGAGCCTTGGCAGAATCATCATCTCATCGCCCCAAAACATAAATTCCAACTCACCCTCAGGCTTAAACCTCATAATCTTACTAAAGCAATCCACCGTAGCATGATAACACGAAAGCCAATCCATCCCCAAAATCACATCAAAATCCTCCATGTCCAACACATGCAAATCGGCCAACATCTCATGGCCATCCACAATAATCACACATGATGCAAGTACTAAATGCACATGAATGAAATGACTCGAAGGAGTACAAACATCTAACAACACATCTAACGACACAAGAGGACTATCAAGAGATCTCACAAATTGGGGTGACGTAAACGAGTGTGTCGACCCTAAATCGAATAAGATTCGAGCACTTGACAAGCCTATAGGGAGTGTACCTAAAACCACATTCCTAGACGCTGTAGCATCTTTCCTGGTAAGCACGTACACACAAGCAGGACCACCATCACTTTGCTCTATTGGCTCCTTTCCCCGAAGACCCGAATTCTCTCCCTGGTGACTCTGACTAACCGAACTCTGGTATGGCTCTTGCGGTTGACCAGATAGGCTCATAAGTTGTGCGTACTCTCTTGCCTTAGCTATGCGGCAATCTTTGACTTGATGCCCAAATTTACCGCATCCAAAACAAGCTCCTAATTGTCTATAACATGGTCTTCCGGGATGATACCTTCCACACCGCAAACAATTTCCTTCGGATTGGGCTTCGGAATAGGTGTAACTTTTTTGTGTGAACTCCAATCTGGATGATTCCAAGTTGGATAAGTTCAGTCTACGACTTTCGTATTTTGAGTTTTGTGAATTGAGTCTTGCAGTTTTGAGTTTTGGGCGAATTTCGATTGGGTTAAGAACGGTAGGCTTAGTTTGTTGACTTTTGGTAGAAAAATTATCACTCTCTTATATGAACTTCGAATTGAGTGATTCCAAAATGAGTAGATCTGTAAGACCTAGAGCTATAATTTTGTTATTTTGAGTTTCATAAAATTTTAAAGTAGGAGACCCCAGTGACCGCTGGAACCCCAGCAACCACTGGGAGGGTTATAGATTTCCGGAAATTGGGACCAACAATCACTGGCAACCCTTTTCTTAAAAATTCATAACTTCCTCTAACGACATCCGATTTAGGTGATTTCAATTTAAGTAAGTTCGTAACATCTAGGAATACAACATTGTTATAAGAATTTTGACATTTGAGGAATTATTTGATAGGATCATGGGAAAGTTCTTAGGTGCTTGATTTTAGGTATTCTCGTTAGTGTTGGAAGATTTGACAAATTGGTGAACTATATGACTCTTATGGACTAAATATTGATTTAAGGATATATTAGAACTTAAGTAGAAGTTTTGGAGTGTTTGAGGATGACTTAAAAGTTTGAGGACCAAAGTGGAATAAGCTTGAGGATAGACTTTCCATTTATGGAAAGTTTTGCTTAAAATATCTAGGAGGTTTTGTGAGTGGATTCATTGTTCATCCTTTCAAGAAAAATAGAGAGAGAGAAGGGAAAACATGGAGAAGAAGGAAAGAAGAAAGAGAAGAAGCTTTCCTTGGATTTGTGACTTTGTATAGGGTTTTGTGAATAGCTTGAAGTTGGTGTAAGCAAGTGAGGTTTTGAGCAACTTTTTATTTTAGGTTTGAGGGTTTTGAGGCTTTGAATGTATGATATGATGTTTATAGATGATGAGTTATGCTTTGATGTTGGATTGGGGGACTTTAGTGCTTATTTTGGAGACCTTGTGTGAGAATCCAATGTTTCGGACTTAGGTGTTAATTTATCCCATTTTCCTTATGCTTAGAGTGTTTTGTTTGATTGAGGCTTATTTTTATTGATTAGTTGACCGTCGTTTGGAATTCAAACAACGTGGATCTTAAAGTGAAGCATGGAGCCTTAGGAACAATTTGCGCAATTTGGCTAAAGGTAGGGTGATATTATCCATAACCTCTATATTGGCTAACGTTGATTGTTATAAACTTGTGATGTTGTATTGATATGATGATTATGTGGTGATATGATGAATTGTGTTGAGTCTTTGATTTGTGTGCTTTGATGATTTTTGATTTATGCATAGTGTTAGAAATTATGAGTCTTTTGGGATTATGAGATTATGGTTTTGGTAATTATGAACTCACGTATGTTATATGTGAGTCAATTTGTGAGATGGCAGACGATGAGGTCTATCCATGACCAACTGGGGATGTTGGCACATGTGCACATGTTTTTGGGGAAATATTGGATTTGGTACGATTATGATATGGCCGGCGGAGTTTGATTATGAAAGTGCTATAAGATATGGTATCCCAGTATTGTGAGAGGGAGTGACATGATCTAGACTTATCCAAAGTCCATCCATGTTATGGCATTCACGATGCCTTTTTATGGTCAGAACATGTCTGTTGTTGATTTGTGATTTCGTCTTTGGTTACGATTGAATTACTTGTGATGTGCTAAATATTAATTTTGTGCCAATTGTCTATGCATGAATTTGAGTCATTGCATGTGGTTAGTTAGTTAATTATAGGTTAGTTTTAATATCCTCTACTAAGTAGTTCCAAGTACTTACCCCCTCCTCCACAGGTGACAAAAGTTAAGGATCATATCATCTGGAGAGTTTTTGTCGTTCATACATTTGAACCCATCGTCTATTTCTCGGGTTATTAGAAGTCTTCGGATGGTATTTCTCTTCTATGATCTAGTAGAGTCACTCAATTGTACATTCGTATGACCTTTTATATAAACATTAGAATTATGTAATAATGTTTGTATGTATATTTATGTATATATATGGTTTACGCTTCCGCATTTGTTTCAAGCTTCCGCAATTCAATATGTATGTTCATATGAGGCTGGTTAGACTATGGCTCTTTGGTTTAGAGAGCGTGATCTAGCACCCTATCAGTGACCCGGATTTAGATCATGACACTTATTCCTTAGATCCAACCTCTTTAAGCTCGAGCCTTAAGTGCTTCAACGTCCCTTACCTCACTTCAAACCAAGTGTCAATGTCCATTGCCTTATCTCAAACCAAGAGCTACTTTCCATTGCTTTGCCCCACCAATGGCCAATGTTCATTGCCTTTCCCCAAGCCAAGGGCCTGTGTCTATTACCTCACCTCAAGCTAATGGCTGGTGTGGGTCTGTCCATTGCGTGATCTCAAGATAAGGGCAGGTCCATTGCCTTATCTCAAGTTAAGGGCCAGTCCATTGCCTCACCTTAAGGTAAGAGTCCGTCCATCGCCTCACTTCAGGCCAGGGTTTTGAAAAATGACTCGGAGGTTGACCCAAAATTGGGTCCGACCTCCAGGTCAGCCAGTCTGACTGACTCAATAGTCGATCAGACCAGATTTGTTTTTCTTCTGATTTTTAAGTAATTTTTTGGAATATATATAGAAATATGGGTAAATAATTTATAAATTGTTAAAAATATATATATTAAAAAACCAAATTTCTGGGCGAACTGGCTGGTCTGACCGAATTTTCCATGTAAATCATCCAGTCTGACCAGACCCCATTTTTTAACAGAAAAATGACCCGCCCTGAACCCTGATTTGCAGTCCGACCAATCGGACTACCAACCGGACCACATTTTTTAAAACCATGCATCAGGCTATTGGCTCGTGTGGGCTGGTCCATCACCACACCTCAAGGTAAGGGCCCATGGCCATCGCTTTGCCTAAAGATCTACACTTTAACGACCCAAATCACACACTTGACCCAACGATTTGAGTGTGTTTGCACCCTTACAGAAAGTCAAAATGAATTTTCAAAACAATGAATTTAAGGATTTTTATTTGTGCTAAATATGATTGCTTCTATAATGTCAATTGCATTGTTGTTCTAATAAGTTATCCCTTTCTCATAAAAGGGAAGTAAAGGAAACACCATATTTCACATAACAATCAATTAAATTATGGTTGTACTTCATGACTAATTCGGTTTTGTTTGGCATTGATCATAGCATTTGTAATAGTTTTGTTTCTTACTATCATCAATTTCATGAGTAACTCAAGCTCAATCTTTTTCGTGAGTCCCAGCTTGCGGATCTAAAATCTATGAACACCGAGCAAAACATCTATCAAATACATTGGGGAAAAATATACATTACATCCTATGGTATCGCAATTTTTACAATCGGTCCATTTGGTTTAAAAAACTATCAAACAAGCCCCGAGCAACGACTGGTCACGGGTCATTGCCACATTTGTTACCATGTCCAGAACAATTCCATGTCAACGATGAATTGTACAAGTAAAAACATGTCGATTCGAAAAATTACTTGAACATCCTAATTTATGACATTTTCATCTTTAAATTTTATCATTCTCACTCTTCAAACAAGTTTCATCATCTTTTTTCTTAGATCTCACCATGGTTTGAATTTGAACAAATTCTAATCTATTTTGGTTCGAATTTAAATTTATCAAAACTATGAAACCATATTCAATTTTTTCAAAAATAAATAAAATACGAGTAATGAATCATCGAATACGAATTGAACTCGTATTAAATCTGAATTACTTCTTTAACCTTTAATATTTAGTAAAATTATTTAAAAACTTCCAAACTTAGAAGATGAATGTAAATTAGAGTTATTATTTTGTGTTAGGGCTTGGATTTAAGATTGGGGCAAATAGGGTCATCCAGAAATATCAATATAACAGTATACCAACAATGAGGGTACTCTAAATAATATAATTACTCAAAATAGTTAAATAGTAATTAATATGAGAAAACTGTCAATAGTAATAATGATTATATTTGGTGTGTTATAAACAGTTTTTCAAAATAGCAAAATTACTCAATTGATGTACGATTTCATTTACGAAAATTGAAAGCTAAATTTTATTTAGATATAGATTTACAGTGATCCCCTATCTTAGTAATGCTTTAACAACAAGACTAGTTACCACTTATCCAATTTATATTATATCAATGTCTATTCAATTTATAATAGATTGCAAATAGTTCACAGAAAGTGTCTTACAAGAATGATCCCACCATGTTTACTTCAACTATTGATGCCCAAAATCACTGTTAAATTTTGACAACGCTGTCTTTTTAATATCTTTAAAAAAAAAAGGTGAAGTAGGAAAAGATCGCTTGGTATGAATATGTTTTCTCGTATTTTCACTCGGCCTTGACAAATTTCAGTGCCCAAACCGGAAACGCACGACTATTTCACATTGCTCAAAATAGTAACCTCTTCACCCCTTGACTTCCACAAGTTTCCACTGTGACGTCCGTTCGTCTTCTTCCACCAATTCCAGAAAGAAAGTCACAACTCTAATCATTAAATCAATTACCCTCTCTAAACTAGAAAGTCACGACCAAATTTTACATTGTCACATTTTCTTCAATATATATTGAACCGAAAACACACAGCCCTATTTCCACAAAAGTCAAACCACTGGCAAATATTCTTGATAAATTCTTTGTTAAGGTTTTACATGGCGTCCAACCAGAAACAAAAGGCAAAGGGAGGAAGGCACCGAGGACCGAAGTGAAATTCATAGAGAACAAACAAGAAAGGCTAGTGCGGGGGTGAAGTTGGCGTTGTTGTGTACTTCCCCGCAGGTAGGGCCTTCTCCTTCAGCAATCCCACAATGGAGTCTGTCGCGAGCCGGTTTCTCGGTGTCCAGCTTTCAGACAACGAACCAGAGAAGAAAGGTGAGAATGATCACCATCTCTCCGAGGAACAGCGAAAGGAGAAGATCGAACAGATGAATAAGGTTGACATCAAGGCGATGCGTCGCATTGAAGAGGATAAGATGATAGAGAGGATGATGAAGCAACACCTCGAGGAATCAGCAGCAACGAGGAGAGGCTATGGTGGGAAATCCCGATCAACGAATTTAATTATCAACAACTTAAAGAAGTGAAGGACAGATTGGCAGAGATATCTGGTATTGTGATGAATAAGGTGGAACAGAAGAAGAAGGCCCAAGCATCTGGTAGTTGATAGATTTATATTATTCGCCGCCTTTACACCACCCAGATACAATTTTTGCTGGATTTTGTTTACCGTAAAACTTTTTGTTGGAATTTTACTATAATAACGTTTTGTGAACACAATTTTTGGATGAGTTATTTTTAATAATAAGTTAGTTTTATCACTTGACACTTTTCATTCTTGGAGGTTAGTTATCATGTTATATTGGCATGCCAGATTAATCTTTTTCATTTGTAGCCCAATAAATAAAACAAGCTTTAAATGTGCTTAATCATTTCAAATTTTTTGAATAATCACAACTTGCTCAACCAAGATATTATGTAAATAGGGAGATTATTCGTTATTTATCTAGTTCGAGATTATATATATTAGACAATTCAGTAAAATGATAATATGAAATTTATTAAGCAAGGATAATAAATATTTCCTCGACCGCAAACCTGCTAACAATTTCTACCCAACGACACAGTTTGAAAACCTGATTTTTAAATTAAAAATTGCTAAATTTTTTTACGGAAGATCTGCCGGTTTCAGGAGTGTCTTTCATCGAACATCTGTTGGTCCCTCACTCTAACATTCTCCTGACTGACTTAACTCTTTTAAACCATTACTTTGGTTCCATTGCCGAATAGATGTAATAACAATGGAGCGTCGATAACAACTTTCTCAGGGGCGCCATCCCTCTTAGGTGGCCACTTGTTTTTTGTCTACCTTACCTAACTGCGTCGTCCCAACACGGCATGTACAGAAGCAGATTAAAGGGAATACATCTAAATGGAAACCCATTGATCATTGATGT
The DNA here is from genome assembly GCA_012979155.1 of Hypericum perforatum. Lineage (NCBI taxonomy): Eukaryota > Viridiplantae > Streptophyta > Magnoliopsida > Malpighiales > Hypericaceae > Hypericum > Hypericum perforatum. The sequence continues at coordinate 510,661 of SOPF01028068.1, read as the reverse complement.
CTGTTGGGTGAAAAATGGTCGTGAGAGTAAAGTTCGATATCGTGATGGCTCTAGAGGCTCGTCCCAAGGTCGGCTTAACTAAGAGTAATAAAGAGTGGTCGAAGCCGTACTATTTCTACTCCTAAACTACTGCCTAGACTACGACAAAAGCCGGAGCTTGAGTTGATCTGTGTTTGGTGATTGATTGATAGATCCTCCTTCATGCCTTCCTCAGACTTCCTTTATATAGGCGTAGTACTACATCTTCTACTTGCATTCGAACTCCTTCAATGCCTGTCTCGAGGATGTTATCCTTATCCACACGGAGAACTTATCCTAAGTTCACTAAGATTTATCTTATTCGGTTAATTCGGAATCTGAGTTTATCACTTCCTCTCTTGGGAATTCGACCGTGTACGGTCTCTTGACATGATTCATCAAGTGTCATGACCCAACTGAGGTCGGTGACCGGCGCTAGACTCTACGACATATCAACGACAAAATGCAGGCCTAGCAAGCATCAAAACGATCTCATAACAATCATACCAAGCGGAAGCAAATTATAAACGGAATCATCTCACATGTCTTATCAACATACAAAATCAACCTGAATTATACAAACTAAATACAACCAAATCCAAAGACACAGTACAAACTAATCAAAACTAACAAACATCTCCAAAGGTTCTACTACTACGGAGCAACTATACAGAAGGAGATCAAAACATGATCCGGAGACCTCCAAAGTAGCCCTCGAACAAAGAAGTGGGGCCCGAACCACGAACTCCAAAAAAACTTGACGAACTAAGGTCTTTGGGAACCTGAAATAGATTATTTGTAAGGGGTAAGTGTCCGAAGGCACTTAGCAAGGGAATAGAACATAATATATTAGTTATGGTTGATATATGCATGCACCAAAACTCAACTATGCTCGACTTCACTCAAATCAGAATGCGTGATCATCAAATGTTATTACCAAACACAAATATCAACACGTACACCATACACACAGATATAAAGAGCTATGAATAGGTTTTGTATTGCCTCTTCCTCTAACTGCTAGGGATATCCAAATGGCCAACAAATCTCCAATCATAAATAACAGAAACTAGTGTACAAATGTAAACTGGCCAAAGCTTACAAATGTGCACTAGTGATACCCCCAAAACTATGAGCTCATAGACTAACATCCCCGGTTAGTGCGGAAAACCCATTCATTTCTCTCACACAGAAACACATATTATCAGAACAAATGACTCAAAGGTTCAGAATCATATCCATCTCATATGGACATGCCACACATATCAAATCAGCTCGAGGCTGTTCACAGACGTCACATGTCTTGTGACACAATCACAATTAAGTCCAAACGTACTATAGACCAAATCATATGCATGTGATGCACACAATGAAGATCTGAAACATACACATAACACACACAACCAAATTTATCATGTGCTATTCGCTTACTCGGATAAACAGCGCTTAAAGCATAAATTTCCCAAATCCAATTCGTCCTTCCACACGAAGCTCCTCAATGTCCAAAATCTGTACCATAACATAAAATCGCATAACGAGGTTAGCCCTTGGTTTTCAACACCAAGTCACCTCCAACGCTTCAAAATGACAACCTTATCACATTCATCGCATTTGTCATTACAAAACCAACCAAACACAACCAAAAGTCCAAACTCTTTAAATTCTTGGTTTCCAACCAAGTACCAACATACACACATGCTGTACCCAAGTCATTCATGCTCACAAGTGCACACAACAATCTGTTTTGCCAATTGTAAACCAACGGAGCGCATCGCAAGTTTCATTGAAATTTCTGAATCGGAAATATATCAAGCACATCAAAACAACCCCAAACATCACTTCAAACCAACTCCTATTCATGTTCTCAAAACTTCAGATTCTTCAATTAACTTCAGAATCTCAAAAATTCAACTTATCACACTCAACTCTCAAGCTTGTTCGGCTGTGAACTCAGCCAGACTCTCTGAACTTCAAAAACATGCACAAGACGTTTCCCTCACCCAAAATACACATAAGATACATATTCAGAAACCTTAGCAAGTCCTCTACAAGCTGTTAAAATTTCATGGTCTAACTCAGAGATTAAGTCCACTTATCAATCCAATCTTCTGGCCGTCGTTCACTAACTACCCCAAAAATGTGCTCTAACTTCACAACGATTTTCCCGTTGACTCCATGATCCAAAACACAAGTGGGATACACCGTTAGAAAGCTATGGATGTGCTATATAATCTGGTAAAATCTCATGGTTTGATTGGGAGAGGAAGGTTACTTACCAAGTCGTAACCTTTTGACCAGCCTGCTTCTTCCTCTCTCCTCAACCCTCTCTTCTTTTCTTCTATTTTCATTTTGTGGCTGACCAAGAGAGCTTCCAGCCACCTCCAATCCCTTCATAAGTCTGTAAGGTAAGCAGATGAGTCAACTCCAGCTCCTTTTAACCGACCTAAGTAACTTTTAACCAAGGTAAGTTTGTGATTGGTCCAAGTAACTTGGTGGTCCAATCACAATCCAGCAACTTTGAGCTCGTTTTTACCAACTTCCGTTCATTTCTGACCAAACTTGTACATAACTAAGTTGTAGCATATTGTGTCTAGTTTTTAAATTGTACTCACTCGAAATTTTTGGAGCAACAATGAAGAAGTTATGGTCATTTAAGTGAGCAAAGGTCAATCTACCCGAGAAATGACCAACTACATTTGCAGAAGTCGGGAGTTCATTGCGTCAACTTTGTCGAACTTGAACTAACTCGCTAAGGGGACCAAAGGACATCTAAACACACTTCCGAAACTCATCCCATCACATAAATGGCATAATTTGCTAACAGTTGATCATTTGCGAGGCTATCACAATTCTCCCCCTTATAAAAATTCGTCCTCGAATTTGGTAAAGGCATGAAGTACGTACCGTGTCACTCAAACAGATGCGGATACTTCTCTTGCATATCTTTTTCCAATTCCCATGTAGCCTCTGCAAGAGAATGATGTTGCCATTCCACTTTCACAAACGGAAGGTCTTTAGTTCTAAGACTTCTCACTAGGTGTCGTTAGGCGAAGTGTTAACACCCTTCAGCTTTTTGGAAGCTCTAGGTGTCACCAGGCAAAGGCTATAATACCCTTTGCATTTCAGAAGCTCTAGATGTCTCCAGGCGAAGGCTATAACACGCTTTGCGCTTCGGAGCCTCAAGGTATTGCTAGGCAAGGCAATGACACCCTTCATTTTTTGGAAACTCTAGGTATCGCTAGCCAAAGTATTGACACTCTCCACTTTTCGGAAGCTCTAGGTATCGCTAGCCAAGGTATTGACACCTTCCGCTTTTCAGAAGCTTTAAGTGTCACTAACCAAGGTGTTGACACCTCCCACTTTTCGGAAGCTTTAGGTGTCACTAGCCAAGATGTTGACACCTTTCGCTTTTCGGAAGCTCTAGGTGTCTCTAGGCAAGGTGATGACACCTTTTTTGGCCTATGACACTTTGCCCAACGAAAAGCCGAATGCTCCTCTTTGTGCTTTGTCAAGGAGCCGAGGCACCTCACTCACCATAGATCCGAGATCGGCCAAACATCCTCCTCGGATAAGGAAAAATGCGTGACACTCGAACAAGAAAAATGCGCGCACTAATGCCCCTTAGGAGGACAAAAAATGTCAGATTAGTAACTCCTCCAAGGGCAAATATCATCAGAGAAGTCACTTTTAACAAGGCAAATATTTGCGATGATCACTCCAAGGAGGGTAAACTTTATCGGACAAGTCACTTTCAACAGGACAAATATTTGCGGTGGTCAATCCAAGGAGGGTACACTTTATCAAACAAGTCACTCTCAACAGGGCAAATATTTGTGGTGGTCACTCCAAGGAGGGTAAACTTTATCGGACAAGTCACTCTCAACAAGACAAATATTTGCGGGGGTCACTCCGATGAGTGTAAAAAACCGGTTAAACCCTCAAAAAAGATATTTTTATTCCAGCTGCAACAATGCCCCCCACATGGTGACTTTTTGAATCGTTCGAATGAGAAGGGTTACCATGTATTCTTTAAAACTTTACTAATTTCCCCTTTTGTGACTTTTCAAATTCTCCATGTAAGTAGACAAAAATGCCCCTCTTTTAACATCTTCTTAAAAAAGGAGAGTCCATTCATTTTCTTATTTTCTCCCTTTCTCCATCACATTTCAACCTTGGTCGAATTTCCTCTTCTCCTTTGGCCGATGGGAGTTCATGAGCTAGAGCTTCCTTGGGATGCCGAGGCTCTCCCCACGTGATTTCATCTCCTTCGTCAGTTCCGGCTTGAGCTCAGCCGAACCTCCCCTCTCGCTAAGGTAAGCCGATTTTGAACCTTCCTTCTCGGCCTTCATACCTTGGGTTCGGGCTTAGGGTTTCGTTTTGGTGATTGGTGTCCACTGCTCTTGCTATCTTGTAAATTTGTCTTTGCTCTAGGTAAGTATGCATTGTTTGTTGTGTTTTAGAAGTTGTCCACCAACTGTTTGATGAAATGCATATTCCCTTTCTTTAACTTGGAATAGAGTGAGCTTTCCAATTTTTTGCCTTTGGAGAGTGATGTTGAGTTGTGCTCTTTCTCTATGAAGGAATGCATTGATTTTTAGTTGTTATCCACCAAGTGTTTGATGAAATGCATGTACCCTCTTTTCACCTTGGAATTGAGAAGACTTGCTGATTTTTGCCCTTTGAAGATTGAGATTGAATTGTGTTCTTGCTCTAAGAAGGTATGCATTGCTTTTTAGTGGTTGTCCACCAAGTATTTGATGAAATGCATGTACCTTTCCCCTAGCTCAAACTTGAGTGTGTTTGCTGATTTTTTATCTCGAAAGAGTGAGGTTAAGTTATGTTCATGCTTGAGGGTGCCGTAAGCAAACTAACATCCTAAGCTTAGCTCGGTTGAGAGTCACACTTAACTCTCTCAAGTGTGGATTTTCCAGCCTTAGAATAAGTGAACTAGCTTACTTCATTCCCCCACTTGTAAGGAGATTCGGCCTATTAGTATACGCGAGAATTCTTGAAATTACGAAGCCTTTTCCAAATGCTTAAACATTCAGCCAACTTGCCTTCCTTTAGGCAGAGGCTGAGGTCATTAAGTGAGAGAACCATGGGTGTTTGGCTCTTTATTTTGTTCCATTCGTCCTCCATTCTTGTGGTGTTATTACCGAGTCTTGTGAACCGAATTTGCTAGGCCTACTTGACCTATTTTTTGCCTCTTTGCAGGTACTTGAAGCTACGATGGAGGACTCTGCAACTAGGGTGCATTCGGTAGAGAAGGACTACGGGGATGTCATCGATATTACTCTCTTGTGTGATGCCCACCAAGGGGGTAATCCTTGCATAGACCACACTCCAGAGCTTTTTGTAAGTGAAGGGAGCTTTATCCTTGGCCTTGTAGTTCGCGATGCTACACGCCTAGCTGACAAAAGTCTTTTTTCTATTCATCCGGAGGATGCTCCACTTTTCTAAGGCAAGAAGATAGATTTGAGTTACTGGGTAAAAGGCAAATATCAATGGCCTGTTCACTTTAGCTCCTACAACCATTGGTATGATTGCCTGGTTAAGCTATATGGGATAGCTTGGTCCGATGATGGTGTTGCTTCACTCATCGAGTTCTCCACTCATGACTTCAAATCTTGCTTCCCGCTACTTGTAGTGCTCCTTCAGTACTAGTGTCCTAGTAGTAACACCTTTCTTTTTCATTCAGGTAAGCCCTTCTATCTTTCGCACTTAGTCTTTATCTACTTAGACTTCAGGAACTAAGTATTTGCCTTTATAATTTGTAGGTGTGAGGATGATAACCCTGTATGACCTGGCTGCTCTGTTTAACCTTCATCCTCACAGTCGCTCCATCACCCCCGATAGCTTAGAGAAGTTTGATAAGTGATGTGATCCTCGCGGAAGAAATCACAAAATACGGATCTATTGTCGTCTAGGATGGATAAAACTTAAAACCCACGAATCTGATCTAGTAAGAACCTTGGCACTAACCTCAACCCTAGCTATGAACAATCTAAGAATGCCAAGTAACGGTCGAATTCACACCACAAACGAGGATGGCAACTCGCTTGATAAGTGAAAGAAACATTCAAGCCAAGCACACCAGCTCAAAGCAAGAACAAAGAGTTATTGAACTCCCTTAGCCAAAAGACTAAAATTCCAAATTTTATATATTAAAGTTGTCTCAAATATGCAGACATAGGACCGACCCTATTTATAGGCCTAGGGTTTCTCTAATTCCTAAATAATAAATTGCCTAAACAAGAGCCAAAACAAGCTGCTGAATAGGACTCCTAATTCTGGCCGAATACTTGCTCCTAAAGCAAAAGGATTCTGGTCTCCTATTCACCTAAACAAGAACTCTTATTCAACTAAACAAGTACTAAAGATAAGATACAAAATATTGTAGAAGCTTCCTTAAAGATCACGTCTAAACAAGGCTGAAAGTGCATTCCTACTTTTTAGGAGTAGGCATATCTTCCAAAAGGGCTTCTAGCACGTGTATGGGCTTTGCATGGGCCATGCACATGTCCTTGGTCTTGCTTGTACTATCTTGGACTTCTTGAATTAATCCTTGCAATTCAGCTTGAAGTCTTCTTTGCCTTGCATGTGTCATTGGTCCAATAGGCACTTGCACTTGAAGTGAGTCTTGTAGCTTGGATTGCTTGGACATAGGCATGCTCGCATCATTTCCCTCTTCTTGAAAAGGATTTTTCCTCAAATCCACATCACCTACATCAAAAGGACTCAAATCAGTAACATTAAAGGTAGCACTCACATTATACTCACCTGGAAGGTCTAGCTTGTAAGCATTGTCATTGATGCGCTCAATCACTTGGAATAGTCCATCACCACGGGGTAGCAACTTTGAATGCCTTTGGATAGGAAAACGCTCCTTTCGCATATGCAACTAGATCCAATCTCCTGGCTCAAAGACAACTTTGTGTCTTCCTTTATTTGCTTACCTAGCATAGTGCTCCGTTCTCTTCTCAATGTTTGCTCTCGCCCTCTCATGCAATTGCTTGACAACTTCAGCCTTCTTCTTGCCATCTAAATTAACTTGTTCACTCATAGGCAAAGGTGATAAATCCAATAGAGTCAAAGGATTAAAGCCATAAACAAGTTCAAAAGGTGAAAACTGAGTGGCAGAATGTACGGAGCGATTATAAGCAAACTCAACATGTGGCAAACAATCTTCCCATGTCTTGATGTTATGCTTGATAAGTGCCCTCAATAAAGTAGACAAAGTTCTATTCACAACTTCAGTTTGACCATCAGTTTGTGGATGACAAGTAGTAGAGAATAATAACTTGGTACCTAACTTACTCCACAAGGTCTTCCAAAAGTAACTTAAGAACTTAGCATCTCTATCAGAAACGATTGTTCTAGGCATGCCATGCAACCTAACAACCTCTCTAAAGAACAAATTAGCAATGTTTAAGGCATCATCAGTCTTGTGATATGGAATAAAATGCGCCATCTTAGAAAACCTATCCACTACCACAAAAATTGAATCTCTTCCACTTTTAGTCCTAGGCAGACCTAACACAAAATCCATAGAGATATCAATCCAAGGTTCACTAGGTATAGGTAGTGGGGTGAACAAACCGTGGGGTTTTACCGTTAACTTGGCTTGCGTGCATGTGATGCAATGACCACAAATTCTTTCAACGTCTCTCTTCATGTGCGGCCAATAAAAGTGATCTTGTAGCATTGCCAAAGTCTTTGCAATTCCAAAGTACCCCATCAATCCTCCTCCATGTGCAACCTGAATTAATAATTCTCGTATAGAACAATTAGGCATTCTTCTCAGTTTCGCAAAATATTTCTTCAAAATCAGAATCAGTAGCATACAACATTTTGATGTGTTCAAAACCAATCATCCGTGCATCAAGGGTAGAGATTAGGGCATACTTTCGTGATAGTGCATCAGCCACTACATTTTCCTTACCTTGCTTATAGCGAATGACATAAGGAAATGTCTCAATGAACTCCACACAACGTGCATGCCTCCTATTCAGCTTGTGTTGTCCCTTCAAATGCTTCAACGACTCATGATCAGAATGAATCACGAACTCTTTGGGCCACAAGTAATATTGCCATGTCTCTAAAGCTCGAACTAACGCGTACAACTCCTTGTCATAAGTTGGATAGTTCAAGGTTGCTCTACTTAGCTTCTCACTAAAGTATGCAATAGGCCTTCCTTCTTGCATGAGGACAGCTCCAATACCTATTCCAGAAGCATCACACTCAATTTCAAAAGGCTTTGAGAAATTTGGTAAAGCTAACAAGGGTGCATTAGTCAGCTTCCCTTTCAGTAGTTGGAATGCCTTCTCTTGAGCTTCTCCCCAAGTGAATCCCACGTTTTTCTTGATAATCTCAGTGATTGGTGCAGCTATGCTACTAAAGTCCTTCACAAATCTTCTATAGAAGCTTGCTAATCCATGAAAACTTCTAACATTTGCAATGCTTGTAGGACTTGGCCATTCTTGTATAGCTCGGATCTTCTCTTCATCAACCTGTATTCCATTAGCTCCAACAAAAAAACCCAAGAACACAAGTTTATCCGTACAAAAGGTGCACTTCTTTAAGTTAGCATACAACTGATCCTCCCTAAGTACATCTAAAACAGATTTCAAATGCTCCACATGATCCTCCAAGCTTTTGCTATAAATGAGTATATCGTCAAAATAAACAACCACAAATCTGCTAATGAATAGTCTCAAAACATGATTCATGAGTCACATAAATGTGCTAGGTGCATTAGACAAACCAAATGGCATGACCATCCACTCATACAACCCATACTTGGTTTTAAATGCTGTTTTCCATTCATCTCCTTCCTTCATGCAAATTTGATGATAACCACTTTTCAAGTCAATCTTAGAAAACATGCAAGAACCATGCAACTCATCTAACATGTCATCTAAACGAGGGATAGGGTGACAATACTTCACTGTAATGTTGTTGACTGCGTGACAATCAACACACATTCTCCATGATCCATCCTTCTTGGGCACAAGTAGGACTGGAACAACGCATGGACTCATGCTCTCACGCACATAACCCTTCTCCAAAAGCTCGTTAACTTGCTTCTCAAGTTCTTTCGTCTCCTCTGGGTTGCTCCTATATGCTGGGCGGTTTGGAATTGTTGCACCCGGGACAAAGTCAATCTGATGTTCAATCCCCCTTATTGGTGGCAATTCTGGTGGTAATTCATTAGGGAAGACATCTTCATAGTCCTGCAATAGAAAAACAACTACACTTGGCAAGTCTTGCACAAGTTCGTTAGTGATCAAAAGCGTCTCCCTATACCGAAGTAAGATCATAGACTTCCTCTCATAACAAGCTTGCTTGATCTCACTTGCTCTCACATAATAGTTTCTTTTCCACTCATCTTTTCTCTCTTTGGCCAAAACTATTTCTGTTTTTGCGGCTTCTTTTAATCTCTCAATTGCAACCTCTCTTTTGGCCATTTTAGCATTCTGTTTTTTGGCTTCTTCTCTCCTCTCCACTTGTTTCTTTTGTTCACTTTTCTTTCTCTCATCACTCTCTTTTTTCAACTTCATCTGATCTTCACAAACTTGTGATGGTGACAACGGTACCAAAGTGAACACACGTTTCTTATGAGTAAAAGAGTACTTGTTGGTGTGACCATTATGCATCGCCTTCCTATCAAATTGCCACGGCCTCCCTAACAGTAAGTGGCTAGCTTGCATTGGCACAACATCACACAACACCTCATCTTCATACTTGCCAATATGGAATGATACTAGCACTTGCTTCTCCACCCTAACTTCTCCACTATCATTCAGCCACTGCAACTTGTAGGGTTTAGGGTGCTTGGTTGTGATCAATCCCAACTTCTTAACCATGGTAGTGCTTGCTACATTAGTGCAGCTACCTCCATCAATGATCACACTACAAACCTTGTCCTTGATGTAACACCTTATATGAAAGATGTTCTCTCTTTGTGCCATATCATCATCTTCTTTAGCTTGCACATTCAAGGATCTTCTTGTCATGAGAGTGAGGCCTTCATTGACTTGGACTTCTTCTTTAGATGCATCCTCCAACGACGGCATGCTATCATGATCCAAATCTTCTCCTTCAGTAACGATCTCTCCACTCTCCATAATCACCATGACTTGCTTGTTAGGACATTGGCTTGAGATGTGCCCGCGTCCTTGACACTTGAAACACCTAATGTCACGGTTTCTTGCTTGAGGGGTCTCCACCTTCTTTTAAGAATTAGCATGAGAACTCTCAGCCTTATGCTCCAGTTTGATTGCTTGTGGCTTGTCAAATTTCTTTGAGTAGCTCGGCTTCCAAGTAGAACCAGATGTAGCTTTAGTTTCTCTTCCCCTCTTGAGTTGCTTTTCAATCTTTGATGCCATATGCACCATGTCCTCCAACTCCACATAGTGGTGCAACTCAACCTTGTCTTGAATTTCAGAATTGAGTCCATTCAAGAACCTTGCTATGGTAACTTCTCTATCTTCTTCTATATCAGCTCTTATCATGGCCACCTCCATCTATTTGAAATATTCCTCCACATTCAAGCTTCCTTGCCTCAATCCTTGTAACTTCTTGTACATCCCTCTATAATAATGGCTCGGAACAAACCTCTTCCACATCACCACCTTCATATCTTCCCACGTAGTTATAGGGCGTTCTCCGTTTCTCCTCCTGCTCATCACAAGTTGATCCCACTAAGTTATAGCATAATCAGCAAACTTTGTGATGGCAAGTTTTACCTTCTTCGCCTCGGAGTGGTTTTGGCAATCAAACACGAACTCAATCTTTTTCTCCCACTCTAGGTAAGCTTCTAGATCAGAATGACCCGCAAAGGAAGGAATCTTTAGTTTGATACTTCCAATTTTGTCATCCTCTCTTCTCCTCATCTCCCTAGGTTGGTGTTCAGCTCTTGGCCTCCTATAGTTCCTTGTGGATCTCGCATCTTCTTCATAATCAGAATCTTCTCCACTTGGACCTCCTATAGGTGCTCTCTCCCTTCGTGCATGAACTTCACCACAGACAGGTTGCACACTACGAGAATTCTCCAATGCATCTATACGTGATTGTATGGGCTCGAGTTCTTCTCGTATCATGTTCCTCAAATTTCCTGTCATGGCTTCCATCAACACCTTAAGATCCACGCCAACTAAGTTACTTTGCCTCTCCCCTTCGTTTGGTTGAGACATGTTGCTGCAAGAAAAGATTTGGTTAGTAAAAATATGGCCTCACAAGTTCACTCCCTTACGTGTTTGCTCTCAATGTAAGATGCACTCAAATTCACTCGTGTTTGCACTCAGATTTTGGCTTTTCTCTCTAATGAGCTCACACACTCTTGCCTTTTTCCTCTCTTGATAACTCTTGCAAGTTCTTACAAAAGCTAGTTAAGCCTTGCTCAAACTACTCCTTTCACAAATCAAACAGGTTCGTAATTCTTGCTAGGTTCCTTGTGATGCACGAAATTCCCTTAGCTCAAGTTCTTTTTTAGCTTCGCACAAATCAGGTTCTTTGCTTCCTCTTTAGTTGCTTTCCTTGTTTCGGAACTTCCCCTTTGTTCCTTGATTTGGTCTTCTTTCTCTTTTAAGGAATAGGCTTGGATAGGTGCGCGTGTTGCTTGTTAGTCTTGCGAGGGCCTAATCTGTCTTGCGGACTAAATAAGCACTCTTTCTTTTCCTCTTTTCTTTTATTTTCTTTTCTTTTCTTTTCTTTTTCAGTTCTTTTTCTATTCTTTTTCTTTTCCTCTCGATTTTCTCTTAGCTTTCTTCTTTTCTCTCAATGCAAACTCGCTAGAAAGAACAAACGAATCAGCTGATACAAGAACAATCAAGCAAGCAATAAAACTACGAAATAACAAGGATAAGTAGCCTAAACAACAAGCCGTAGCTCTCATACTAAATGATGTGATCCTCGCAGAAGAAATCACAAAATACGGATCTATTGTCATCTAGGATGGATGAAACTTAGAACCCACGAATCTGATCTAGCAAGAACCTTGGCACTAACCTCAACCCTAGCTATGAACAATCTAAGAATGCCAAGTAACGGTTGAAAGAAACTTATCAAGCGAGGATGGCAACTCGCTTGATAAGTGAAAGAAACATTCAAGCCAAGCACACCAGCTCAAAGCAAGAACAAAGAGTTATTGAACTCCCTTAGCCAAAAGACTAAAATTCCGAATTTTATATATTAAAGTTGTCTCAAATATGCGGACATAGGACCCTATTTATAGGCCTAGGGTTTCTCTAATTCCTAAATAATAAATTGCCTAAACAAGAGCCAAAACATGCAGCTGAATAGGACTCCTAATTCTGGCCGAATACTTGCTCCTAAAGCAAAGGGATTCTGGCCTCCTATTCACCTAAACAAGAACTCTTATTCAACTAAACAAGTACTAAAGATAAGATACGAAATATTGTAGAAGCTTCCTTAAAGATCACGTCTAAACAAGGCTGAAAGTGCATTCCTACTTTTTAGGAGTAGGCGTATCTTCCAAAAGGGCTTCTAGCACGTGTATGGGCTTTGCATGGGCCATGCACATGTCCTTGGTCTTGCTTGTACTATCTTGGACTTCTTGAATTAATCCTTGCAATTCAGCTTGAAGTCTTCTTTGCCTTGCACGTGTCATTGGTCCAATAGGCACTTGCACTTGAAGTGAGTCTTGTAGCTTGGATTGCTTGGACATAGACATGCTCGCATCAATAAGTCTGATAAGGATCCTTATGTTGCTGAGTTTCCGGTAGGAGTTGCTAAGACTTACCCAGAGTATATGAATGCCCAACGATGCTCCCTCGTCTCTCAATGAGCATATGGGTTTTCTTCAGCTCTGGTTGTCTTGCCATTTGATGTGTCTCAGTCCACAGAAGTTTTCTTTTGATTGGGAAAATTTGGCTTTCTCCATCTCTCTAGGGGTAGAAATAGCGATGGGAGAGTTTCTTCTATGCTACCTCTACCAGCACATGAGTAGGTACATTTTGTCTTAGAAGGAGGACACTGTTTTCAGCACCTTCGACCCTTTATGGATTGTCACACTTTGGGCCAAAGCATATTTTCCCATCTTGACATGCCCGACCAGAGTTCCTGATCCTCGTCCCTCTTATGGTGCCCTCTATTTCATTGAGGTGAAGGTCCTAGCTTCTAAGGGTAGCCTGACGGGTTACTTCTCTGTTTTTGTTGAGGACCATGATTCTAACCCTGATGATGATAAAGAATTTGATGCTCTTCAGCCGTCCCATTGATGAGGGAAGAGTTCTGGCCGTGTTTTTTGTCATTTGATGTTATGATGACCACTACAGCTGCCTAGAAGAGTATCCTGACTACTCGTGACTTAGTTTGTGGGTGTACAAGAGGAAAGGTGATGATTGAGCCTTATCACCCTCATTTTGTTGCTCAGCACTTCAGACTGGTGCAAGGTATCCCTTTTCTGCCTCTCTATCTTTTTCATAAGTTTGAAGCTGTTAGGAAGTCTGAGGTCTATCCATGGCCTCTAGCCAAATGGGCATAGAGGGTGAGCTTTTTCCTCTTGTCCCAAGGAGTCCTCCGGTCATTCTCTATTCAGGGAGATATCACTAGCAGCTTTCTCCCTTGGTGGACCGAGTTACCGTATTGGACTCGCATGCTAGTGAGCTTGGTAAGCTTTTTTGTCTTCCTTTAGACAGGACTAAAGGTGTTGAGGTTGCTAGGAAGCCTGTAACGGCCAAGGCCAATAAGAAGCTTGAAGCAACCAATGCCTTTAAAAAAGCCAAAGTGCTCAAGCCGATCGTAAGTCATAAACGGGATCAGGTAGGTATGGTAAAGTCTCCTAGGACTTTAGTTTGCGGCCTCTTGGCTTCTTCAGAAAAGATTGGATCTGCTTTAATGGATGACTCTAGATCTGCTTCTGACATTGAATCTTCTCCGAAAGGTATGAAATTCTCTTTAGTGAGTTGTTGACCTATTGCAAGCTCTTTTCTCACCTTTAATCTTTATGCAGGTGTAGCTGATGAACCGACCTCCCAAGTTTCCAAAACAGCTCATTCTTCTTTTTCTCGAATGAGGTTGGTCATCTCTGGGTTTTATTTTGCTTCAATGCTCATATTGACTCAGTTGTTGCTTCTTGTAGGACTCTATTGGTCGTGATGGACCTACCTATCTGTTGAGCCTGAGCTTGGATGGGTATCCTTTCGTCATCCTATAGAGCAAGGGCAGAGTGTAGGAGATTTGCTTGACACAATGGCCCCTCGAAAAGCTTGCAAGACTGTTGAGACAATGCTTCCTACTTCAGTCTTTGAGAAATCTAGCTTGGCCTCTACTACCTCCGTCGCTCACGTAGATTCATCGGATGATGAGTTTGATCCGGTATGCCTCTCTGACTTCTTTGTTCATCAACCCAAACCAAACATTGGAACTATCTAACAACCGTTATCACAGATTTAGGTCCTTTTCGAGACCTTTCTATCCACTGGCCCTAGTGAAGCTACTATCCCTTCTCACTCCCTCTCCTTGCAGCCTATCGTCGATGAGGTTATTACGGTTTGGGAGCACCTTGAGGTCCTCACCAAGTTCATGGCCGCTACTTTGATGCTAGGGATTTTAATCCTGAAAAGGGGTTACCCGACATTGTGCACGGCGCTGTGACTTTCTTTGAGTCTAGCACATCGAGCATCTCTTCTACGAGGATTCAAGAGTTATCCTCTCTTCTGAGCCAGGATTTTGTTAGCCTGTTTGATAGGTACTTTCCACTTAGCTTCCTTCTTTTACTCGAACAACTTCACATCCTTATCTCTTGCTTGTGCACAGGTCCAAGCATCATCAGAAGTATGTTAAGTCACTTTCCAATTTCACTCAGATCATTGGTGCTGAGACGAGGGCTTTAGCCAAGACTGAGAAGAAGATGAAGCTTCTATATGATGAGCTCTCTTCTCTTAAGGGGAAGATGGACTTATGGAAGGCAAGGATGTAGGCTCACGAAGTAGAAGAAGAGCGACTCCGGATGGAGTTAGCTCATATTAAGGCTGAAAAGCTCGAGGACCAATCTTTGCTTGGTGACGAGAGAAAGAAAGGGGATGCACTAAGCAAGGCCTTAGGGGAGTATAAAGTTGACATCTATGATAAGACCGTCGCTAGCATTCAACATTCACAAGACAAGCTCAAAGATCTCAAGGACTCGCATGCTAGTAAGAAGGACTTTCTTGAAGAAGCCTTTGTTTTTATGAAGGATGCCATAGCTTTCTTTCACCAAGAGCTTGACATTTGATATGCTAGCTAAGTCCCTTGGTCTTAGGAGAAACTTTTGATGTTTGGATATCTTGCTTGTAGACTTGACTGGAGGCTACTTTGTTGCTTTTATGACCTACTTCCTTTGTCTCTCTTTTGTCTATGATCATTATCATGACTAAGACCAAGATCGGTCAAGTCTCGAATGGTGGTGTTTGGGTCGGAACTTGGCCATATCAACAGAATGGCCAAGCAAAGCCGTATACTACAATTCTTAGGTGATTGGCTTTCCAAAGCTTTAGGTATTACTAGGCAAGGTCATGACACCTGTTCGCTTTTCAGAACCTCTGATTATTGCTAAGCAAGGTCTTAATACCTCCTTTGCCTTTCAGAAGCTCTAAGTATTGCTAGGTGAGGTGTTAATACCTTTTACTTTTTAGAGGCTTTGGGTGTCGCCAGGCGAGGTATTGACACCTTTTGCCTTTTAGAGGCTTTAGGTATCGCCAGGCGATGTGTTGACACCCTTTGCCTATTGGAGGCTTTAGGTGTCGCCAGGCAAGGTATTAAGACCTTTTGCCTTTGGGAGGCTTTAGGTGTCGCCAGGCGATGTGTTGACACTCTTTGCCTAATGGAGGCTTTAGGTGTTTCCAGGCGAAGTGCTATCACCCTTTGCCTTTCAGAGGCTTTAGGTATTACCAGGTGAGGTGTTGACACTTTTTGCCTATCAAAGGTCTCAGGTGTCAATAGGCGAGGTGTTGACACTCTTTGCCTTTAATTGTCGCTACCTAAAGCTTTCGTGTCTTGCCCAAC